>CAIGRF010072490.1:11940-53551 GCA_903798235.1 Fraxinus ornus | reverse complement strand
TTTGCTCGCGATGGGATCTGTGGATGAGCTCTATTGGACATGAGGTGTGCTCCGGATGCTTAATGGATGTGTCCTGACCCCAACACGATAAAGATGAGTTGACCTGAATAGAGCAAGTCTCGAGTCGGGTAGTGATCTCCGGATGCTTCATGGCTTGTCCTGACCCTAACACGGTGAAGTTGAGGGTGGAGAATCCTGGTTGGTAGAGACTGGACAGATGGATGATCGTTTAAGGGGAGGCTCAGTGGTCCTTTGTTCAGGGGAGGATTGTTGGGTCTACGACCAAAGTCACACATTGGCTAGAAGTGGGGATGATCTTGAGTTTATAAGTATGGACAATATCTTCATTGGTGTGATACTTTTTGGGGTAAAGCTCAAAAGCAAATCCATGAGTGTTTAGGCTCAAAGTGTATAATATCATACTAATGTGGAGATATGTGGTGTCCATAGTCCTTACATGAATTTTATTTTATTAGTACATCAACTCACGTATACAATCCATAAAACAACCATAAATGACCTAAAATTACAACCAAAAATTGAAAGATTGTGGTAGTGGGGAAATGAGTTCGGAAATTTGACCTTAATCCTTTTTATTAGTGGTGTTTGGAGGGTACACTTTAATTAAATGTGTTGAGTATGATTTAAGAGTTGAATTTGTGTTTTTGTACATTTTTGGAGTACATATATAGGGTGTTGAACAACCAAAAATTTCTTCTTTTTTTTTTGAGGATGTTTTTGAAATCGATAGCCCTTTTGGTAGCGTCTAATAGTTAGTTTGACATCTAAACTTGTTTCAGGTTTAAATGTTGATTAATATTAAGAAGAAGTTAAGTGAATTTTTATCTTTTTAATTGTGTTTAATAGTTAATTAATGATGATAATGAGGTTTACTTATTTATTTATTAATGAGTGGAAGAGATTATGCCCCTGTTCGGTGCACATTTTTGTTCCAGGAATGCATTTTTTTGGTGGATGTGATGGGTAATATATGGTTGAAAAAGAAAGAAAAGTTATCGATGTAATGAAAAATATTTTTTTTATTGAAGAATGTGTAATTGAAAATGAGTAGAAGAATGAGAATGAAAAAAATAATATAACTCAAACGAGGGCTATATGATTTTTATGAAATAATTTTAGTTGAATTTTACAAACAAAAACGAGAATATAAATGTCTTATAAGATATCAGAAAAATAAGAATAATGATTGAACCCTCCAATAACTCAATATGAAGGGATAGTGGCCTATCGAGTATGCAAGTGGCATTGTGGTTTAGACTTGAAGATGTATTTGCTTCAAATGTTTTATGATAATTTATTAAAGCTACGTCATTGTATAAGCTCCACTTACACTTGTAATACAAACTAGTCGATATGCAAGTAAAGAGGAAATTTCGTATGTACCCTATTAAATTTGTCCGCGACCTTTTGATATATAAAATAAAGTTTTAAAAAAAATTAATAAATGAATATACCTTTAGATCTTTAAAAGTGCTATCAAATCCCCCTTCGTTTTTGCAAGATGTATCATCTAGGCATTTTTATCAACTTTTTCTCTTATTCTCATCGTATTAGATAAAATTGACGAAAGTTTCTAGTCGATTTAAAACTTTACCTCAATGATATTTTAATAAATGACACTACAATCAATTTGAATGATAAAATGATCCCATTTAATAAAATTTCTAGCAAAAGATGAATGTATTTAAAAAAATCACTAGTTAGAATAAAACTTCTAAAATAAACTTGGTCCCACGTTTAGTGAAAATCAAAATCAAGTTTTTAGTAAATTTTGATAAAAATTAATGAAATGTGATTGAAAAGTTATGGATCGTATAAAATATATAGTTAAAATTAATAATTAACTTTGACTTGAATTAAAATCTAAATTTTAATCTCTACTATACAGACTTGTGACATTGTATGTTGTATATTTCGTAGCGTTTTTTTTATAATAGAGTAATAATATTTAGTATCACTGGTATTACAACATCAATTTAGGTAACACAAGTGTCATTAAATGTATAATTAAATAAATCACATAATTTCACATTTAGCTCTTGTTTGGTGCACATTAAAATTCTCATTCCAATTCTTCTACTCATTTTCAACCACACATTCTTCAATAAAATAATATTTTCCATCACATCAATAACTTTTCTTTCTTTTTCAACCACACATTCTCCATCAATAAAATAATATTTTTCATCACATCAATAACTTTTCTTCTTTTTCAACCACACATTCTCCATCAATCTACTATTCCATAATATATTCTTCCAAAATAATATAACTCAAACACACTATTAATTGAACCTATTAAATAATGTTATGCAGATTGTTGATAGATAACATTTTTCTTTCTAATATATAAGTTCTTGTCACGTCTAAAACTATAGATCTTATGAAATATTAAATAAAAACAATATTAGATCCACTTAAAAGGCTTTTAAAACTTGGGGGTAAAAAAATTTAAGGACTAAAGCAACCTTAAAATTTTGTTGGACAAGCCATAGCCACTAGAAATTAAGTGCCACACGAATGCGAAGGGCCCAAGTGAAAACGATACTTGAGTCGCCCGAATCAGAATGGCCTCGAATTCACACCCTAGCTCGACATTAACCCTGTACTCTATATTTGGTCTAGCTTTATTGCTCTGTGCAGTGACAGTGGGATCCATTCTCAGGGCCTGGGAAATGCTGACACTAATATCACCCCCATCACCGTCATTTGTATCCGTGCATAAAAACGCCACATCGAAACCCTTGTCGGGCCCTATTGCAATAAACTTTTCGCACAATCCGTCTCCCAGTAGAACAATCAAGAATAAGCTTTCTGTGAATTCGATTTCTATGGCATCTGCTGCGACTGTTGAAACTGCTACAGCTCCAAAATGGGCTCAGAAGACTGTAACCATTCCTGCCCAGAGACGAGGCTGCCATCTCATTACTTCCAAGGTCTGCAACTCTTGGTGTTTTGCTCCAATTCGTTTCTAATTTAGCATGCCTTGTTTTTTCTTCTACATTGAAGTTATCGAGATCTATTTCATATGCTTTGATTTCTTAATCTAGAGAAGGACGTTTCTCCATTGATTTTTGGGAATGTTCGGTTTAAAGGGTCATCTGATGGTCTAAGATTCTTAACAACAATTCAGAGAAGGAGCTCATCTAACTTGGGATTTTTTCATACGCAATAGCTAGGCTCAATTTCGGGTTGTGGAATAGATAGGCTGATTATGATAGCATGACTGCTTGAGTAGCATGGCACTTCTCTATGGATTTTATCTATTAAAGCTGAGTAAGCTGAACTTGATTGAAATTTTTATGACCGACTGCGGGTGGTGGTATTTTAAGCAGGGTTTTCGAGGTGGAGGTTTAAGAATGATGATAGCAGTTCATGCTTAACATTGAAGATAGAATACGGGCCAAATGGAAATGGTGAGAGATGGGTGGGGATATTGTGAAGAAGGTGATGTGGCTGGATATGATTATTCTTCATCGGCAACTGAGGACTGGGCGATAATATGTGTACAAAAGGAAAGGAAAATAACTAATTCAGTGTTCTAAGGAATAAGATATGAGGATCTTGGTTGTCTTTTTTATCCCTTCCCAAGAATTGATTACCCTCTTACAGAAAAAAGTTTTGTAATGCCATAGTGATGCGGTGCTAATCATTAACTCAAATGACTTTTGAGGCCTTCAAGTGAGTTTCAATGAAGATGAAAGTACATCAAAGTTTAATAGGTTGTGCTATGAGTACATAAGCGTACCCATAGGGGTGTCCACAGCGCCCCTTGCTGACAAGCGTCCCTCCAATAGGGGGGCGCCGACACCCCTATGGGTACACTTATGTACTGTACACTTATGTACCCATAGCATTTTCCAAGTTTAATTATAAATTTTATATCTAAGTTCTTTATTGCTTTTGGAGCAGAAGTTTTGAAAAGTTTGGTTCACTTAGCCTAATTGAGTGTTGTTCCTGGCATATCTTATTACATGCCACTAGGTCAAAAGTTTGAAAAGTATCTGTGAGCCAGTGAAAAGGAGAACATGTTAAGATGGAAAAACTTTTTGTATGAACTTGAACTGAGTTTGGCAGTGGAATGACTAAATGTTATTTTTTATAGGAGTATATCTATTTAATGTCTTTGAGGATTTTTATCAAAATGGGGTGGTCAATGCTGCAACTAATTCTACTTGCTTGACGTTTTTCTTCGTACATCTATCATTTATTTTGATGGTTGGTCATATCTTGACTTTCTTATTCAGATTTCATGTGTAAATATCTGGCATCTTAAAAATGTTAAATGGGCTAGCCTTAAATGGCTTTTCAATCTGCCATTTGGTTTTAAGTTCAAATTTGTACAACCTTACTTGGAAGTTGTTGTCCACATAAAGAAAGGGGAAACGTAATACATCTCCTATCATTTTTTTAATATATTTACTTATTTGAGCAAAAAGGTTGTATTGTTGAATCATATAATGCACATTTAAGGGTGATGTTCTTCTTTGCTGTTATTGTCTCCTTGCTTTCGCAATTTACAATTTTCCATTTTTGCTCAGATTCTGAAGGAAATCGGGCAAGATTTATCAGAGTTCAAATGTGGCCTTGCTCATTTTTTTCGTGAGTTGATCTCCACTTAATGTCCTTCAGTTTTCCTCTTACTTTATTTTTGTGTCAGTTCAGATGTCTTGTTTCTTTTGAATGCATGTCTCCATAACAGTGCACCACACAAGTGCTTCTTTGACTATAAATGAAAATTATGACTCGGATGTCAGGGACGATACTGAGACATTTTTGAACAGAGTAGTTCCAGAGGTACATTTGTTTTTCCATGGGTTTGTATGGTGATACTGCTAACATCTAGCATTTAAATTGTTTAAATTCGTGATTTCAGGGAATGTCTGCGCCATGGAAACATACATTGGAAGGTAGTTTTTTTAATCAAAAGAAAGATCGTAGTGTGAATTAGTTCCTCTCTTTTTTTATGCTTTTGAGTTATTTCATTGATGGCAAGCTAGGTATTTCGCTCTTATCCCTAGTGTCAATTAATTTATATAATGAGTGGATACCTGCAATCAATAATCTCATGATGCATGACCACATAAAGCTGTATTTGTAAGACTATGCATGTAGGTGATCTGTTTAAAGTGCCATTTGCACATGGAAACCCCTGCCTTCTCTGTCTCACACTTTCACACCTACTAAAGCACACATACACGCCATTTGTTGATTTTAATTCTGGATTACATTTGACTTCAAACACAAGCAGGTTTGTCAAAGTAATGAAAGATTCCAAAAATTTCTTGCCATTGTGCACCAAAATCTCCACCCTGCAACCCTCTTTCTTGTGACAAAAATAAATCTGAACTATGTGGTTTGGGAAGGAGCAAGCAAGAAACTATCATATGATCCAGTAGTAGAATTTAATTTTGGAGGTGATGCTGATGTAAGCTATCAAATCACTAAACCAAGATTTTTTTTCCTTATAGCTGCAGGCAAAAAATTGAAATGAGAAGCTGTCTTCGAATACCTTGTGTTGCGTGAATTACACATACTTCTGAAAGGAGCTCACTATCTGTGAAAAAGCTCATTCAATTCTAATTATATTGTCTTTCTAGTGCTTGTTTTGGTTTCATTATAATGAAGAGGAATAATGAAAGGAGCCCACTATCTGTCGAAAAGCTTGTTCAGTTCCGATTGTGATACAATTCCATTCTCTGTGGATATGTATGGTTTGTTTGACTTTGACATTATATTATAAGGAAATCCAAACATGCACCTAATCTTTTACATCATGAACTGTTTTGGACTTGTCAAAAAACAACTTGCTATTATATTTCCCTGGGAGCTGATTTGACAATTTTCCAAAATAATTTCCTCATTTGTAGACATTGATCCTGATCTCTTGTGAAATAAAGGGAACAAGTTACAGTATATCGCGGAGCAATCTTAACTAGTTATTTAAGATACCTCTCCATAGTCAATAGCTTTTCATCCGATAGTAATGATTCAATTGGTAGGGATTTGGGTTTGAGGATGGAGACTGGTATCTTCTCCCAAAAAAGTGTAGAGTCCAAAATATAAGTGGAGAAACAATAATTAATAGTATAACAAAGATATAAATCATACTGATTGCCTTTTTTGCTTCATAATTTGCTCACAGGGATTTAACATCATGTGACTTTTGCAGGTCCAGATGACATGCCAGCACACATCAAATCATCTATGTTTGGCTGCTCCCTCACGTGTGAATTTTGAATTTATGATTTGATTTATGTTGCACTTCAAGAGTTATCTTTTTTGAAACAGTTCGATGATAGTTGTCATTCATCAATAATCATCACAATTTCTTACTCATGCAGGATACCTATCACCAATGGAAAACTGAACATGGGAACTTGGCAGGTATGTACTTGCATCTTGGTTATCAACACGCAAAGGAAAAAAAGAGACAGAAAACATATCCCTGGAAATGTGTTCGTTTCTTACACTAATAAGATCTATAAGTGCTTAACATAATTTAATTAGGAAAAGAAGTGTTCTTAGGATATAAATTGCACTACGGAACATAAAATCGTAAAGCTGCAGGGTAAAATGTTTCAGTTTGTGTTTACTTCGTTGTCTAAAGAAGAGAACTTCCGATGAAGTGCCATGAACTTTATCTTCAAATAGGATGCATGAGCAGTTCATACTACTGCAATTTTATATCTTTTTGCAGTTTCATGGCAATTCTAGCGCGTGTCTGAATGGGACAGGGTAGGTTTTTGGTATGTCTTCAGGAGATTTTACGCATTTACAAATGCCATTTTGCATATGGGGGATGTATTCGACTACCAAATTGCGAGTTGTCACAAGAAGAATATCCATAAAAGAATTGTGCCAAATAGAGAAGAAAAAATTGCATTTGGTATAGGAGATGATCTATTTGAGCAAGTAGTCAGGTGATTTGCCGGTCTAACTTCCATGCCTAAATAAACTGTCAACAAGCTATTAAATAACCAACTGGATGATGTTCATGGGTAGTAATGGCATAACAAAGTACTAGTTTATTGGATTGGTGGTCGCCAATCAAGTTGGGTTCAGAGGTAGGATAGTGTTTTATACTTTCATGACCCTCTACTGACCAAGAATTTTTTTCCCGAGATTGTTGTGCATTTATTGACACACGACGCATCATTCTCTTAAAATTGTTGAACAACCATATTGATTTTTAAATAATCGACTGGATAATATCTTAATGATCGCCTCTTCTTTATTTCAGGGAATATGGCTATGTGAACACCGTGATGCAGCTACTCCACGTAAAGTGGTGATCACCCTTAATGGAATATAAGATGTGGATTTATTCGAGGTATCTATCATGTACAAATAAGAAGAATGTTCTTGTAACTCTCTTGATTGAGATAAGGAGCATTAACATGAAAGCTGGCATGGTTTTAGCTTGATTTTTTTTTTCTTCGAAAATCGAACTTCTGGTCAATATGTCTATGCTTTAGATTGCTTAAGCTGAGTATGTAATTCATATTATTGGTGAGCCTAAGTGGGGTGTGAAAGAGCTGTTTTTGAGGCTACAACACAACACTTGTAGTAGCTAGTGTAAATTGGATGTGTTGGCCTCATTTCTTCGGTGTGTCAAGCCTTTTATTGGGCTTGGGCATGACCTGCAGATTATGTATTATGCCTGACTTTTCAAAATTCTTCCTGGCCCGGCAAGGCCCACAGTCCATTCCTTGTTGGGCACGAATAAGTTTCCATTGAACTTTTTTGAAATAAAATGAAAAAAAAGTATCAGACTAATCCCCACCAGAGTTTCTATGACACTATTTAAACTATTACCATTGATTTCAGAATTTGTACTTTGATATCGATTAGAGAGAGGCTCAAGCTTCTGGTAGCAATGGAGCGTCGACTTCGTCTATGGTCTTAGATTACCTTAAACAAAGGCGTGGAGTGTTGAAAATATCGTTAGAGAACTAGAACAAGAGGCTTAGTCAACATTCTGTCTCTTTGATGAGAGGTTTAGGATTGTATTTATTTTAAAGAATCGTAGTCTTAGAACATGGAAGTAAACCACTTTGATTGGAATAGGATAATTAGAGATGTAGAGTTGACCTGATTTGATTAGGAGCCATGCCATTTTTGTATCATCCCCTCATTCTTGCCATTTTTTTAATTGATTGGGAGATGGTTGTCGAGGATTGAGTTTGGCAGTGGATTGGGAGAAAATCTTCTTTTGGAATATTGATAAGAAGTAATAAACACCATTTAACCAAATATATATATATAATTAAAAAGATACAATCAAATCGAATAACGCATACTGCTTTGTCATTATCAATGCTTTAAAAATCGGACCAATTGGTTCAACCGAAAAAACCTAGAACCTGTCCGATTTTAATTATAAAACCTTTAATTAAAAACTCTCTCCAAAACTCGTTGAACCGGTTGGTATTTATTAATTATTAAACCCATGAACTGGTCCCGGTGCAGCCGTGTTAAAGTGAAAGCCGTTGAAATAACCCTTATTTTTACCCGTCTCATCTCTGTCATTCCTTCAAAATCTCGGTGTCGTCTTTCCTTCAAACCATTGGCATTCTGATTTTTCTCTATCCAGCGAAGAATAGAGAATCTATGCAGTAGGCCTCTGCAGTTTGTGATCTAGTTCCTATTGATTATAAGCTCCTTTGTCGATTTTCCAACAAGTATCGAGCTACTTTGTCAGGCCTGTAAAAGGTCTAGCAAANCTTTGTAGCTTTATTATAGTCTCTCCGTCCCATTTATATTGGACTTGTTTTGTTTTGTTTTTCACACGAATTAAAAAATATTATTTAATGTTATTAGAAAAGCAATTTTCGTCAAAATTTTTCCTAATTTATCCTCATTTAATTATCAATAATTAGTAGTAAATTATTATAGAAAGTAGTAAAGAAATAAGGATATAATAGTAAATGAACAAAATAAAATATTTTTAATAGAGAAAAAATATTATATAATTAGGATAAGAAAATCAAATATTCTACTTGTACAACACCGGTTCACAATGTTGGTTGACAACACTATCACAGTGGCGGGTCCCATTGTGTTTAAAAAAACAAAAAAATTATCATCCCACCCACCCCATGTGTGAGAAATTGTCAACCGACGTTGACAACTAACGTTGTACGTCTAGCACTTCTCTATATATAAATGGGAGTAGTAAACAAGCTGCAGGTCTGACAATTTATTCTTTTTTTTTTTTCTTTTTAAACAATGGACAATTTTTTAAATATACACAAAAGACTTCCAAATTGGATAATTACAGAGAATAAATGTTGAATCAATTTATCGCATCATATCTCTGAACTCATCGAAACTAAGGACGCCATCTCCATTAATGTCGAATCGGCTTATCATGCTTGTGCAATTATCAATGGAGGTCGAATTCCCCAATCGATTCAGCATTTTCTTCAAGCTTTTAGGCGTTATGAATTCACTATTCTCCATTGCGTACATTTTGAAGGCTTCCTTCAGTTCGTCATTTCTCTCGACCTCGCCGCCGCCCTCCACTAGCTTCGAGAAGTCCTCTAGCCCTAACATTCCATCGCCGTCAGAATCCGACGACTGCACCACCATTTCCGCCTCCTCATCCGACATTTCGCCACCTACAGCCCTCACGCACCTCCTTAGCTCTTCTTTTGAGATTTTACCATCGCCGTTTTCGTCAAAGTATTTAAACACCATCTCCTTTTCGCTCCATTTATCCATCGCAGGAGCCTCGCCGTTTTCGTCATCGGAACTTGAAGAAGAATATTTGGAAATTGATGGTTTCAGATCCACGGATGCGGACTTCCTCGGCGATAATTTCCTGCGCAATCGCTGGAAAGCCGACTTCCGAGACGATTGGGGTTTTTCTACCCCATTTTCAGGTGAGCTATACAACGTCGTCAGAGAAGGTACAACTGTTTCTCCTTTCTTAACCGTCATTTCAAATTGATAATATGCAAGTACAACACCAAATTGCTGAAATATCTCGAGTGTGTATATATATTCCTATTTATAGTATTGTATACTTGAAGTGGAAAATATTGAGATATGGCTGAATTGAAGTTTGATTGTAGATTTAAGTAGTTTGAGAAAAACAATGGGCTGTTAAATCAGGGGAATCGACGAGTAGAAACCGTGTCGGTTTGGCGGTTAGTGGCCAGTTGGCCACCAGTTTTAAGGCGGCGCGTATGTGAAACTTCTATGCAAGTTCCTGCTCCTCTATCTTGCCTCCACCTTCTACATGACATTATCGTGTTTGACCATTAGTTTGGTCCGTCCTTTAATAATAAATGATTTGAGATATTTAATTTCACATATTTTTTAATTTCATATTAATGTTATCTAGACTGAGATTGTAATCTCTATTGAGATGAATAGCATTACTCGGAAGGAAATACATACACATCATGTAGTGCGGGTGATTCTGGAAGCAGTTTTACTATAAGAACATATTCATGCCATGTTCAGTACAGTTTAAAATCCAATTAAAATTGAATATATGATCGGTACTGAGTCTCATTCGTCTAATAAAAATCAACAATAACGATTATTTTTTTAATTTTAATCCGATTTTAATCTCTACTGAACACGCCCTCAGTAATATATTTTTAAAGAGACGGACATTTAACGAATTGTCATTGAAAATAAATACAAAAAGACGCGGTTCGGGGGGCCAAAAATAGACTCACGTCATTGAGCTTGTTCGTTTGGCTTAGTCCTTCTAGAAGGTGTTATCCTGAATTTATTTACAAGTATCTTATTTGTACGAACTTCTTGCACTTGAATTCATAATTTTTAACTCTTTTATCTAGAAGTATTTTTTTCGTACACGTGTACTAACCAATTGGATTTGCTTGCTGTCCGTGCATCCGTCCCTGCTGACTATTTTCTGGTCCCCTAAACAATTACAATTTGACTGTCAAAATGAAAGTCATCTTAATTAGACACAAAGTTTTAAAAGGAACAAAACGTGATGAAACGATAAGGTCAAGCATTAAACATTAACCCTTTTTCGAACTCCAAGGAAAATGTATTTTAAAACATTAATTTTTTTTTTTTAAGAGAATGTGTCGTTAAAAAATAAAAAAATATTATTTAAATGTAAAATATATTTTATGTAAGAATACGTAGTTGTAGTTGAAAATGAGTTTTGAACATAGGTTAAGTGTACGTTTGATTTGTGTTCCAATTTTTAGCTTTTCATTTTTGTTTTGAGAATCTCTTTTAAGATTATTAAAATGTGTACGATTTGTCATTTTGAAAACTTATTTCTCAAAACATAAAATTAGGAAATACGTTTGATTTAAAATTTTGAGAAATTATTTTATGAAATTTAATTATTCAGTAAAAATAGAACAATTTTATTTTAATTAGTATCAAGCAATATATAGAAATATTTCTTTTCGCTACAAAAGTAAAATAAAAATAAATAATAATTTGAGTTCAAAATACATGAAATAAAAATAAAATTTAATAACGGGATTGAGAATATTTTATCTTTTTATTTTTCTAGAAATTTTATAATTTTATTTTTCAAATTATTCTTTAAAGTTTTTAAATTTAATTGTTAGAATGTTATATATATATTTAAAATTTTATTTGAACATTTGTGTTTATATGTTTTGACTGTTTTTAAAATTTTCACTGAAAACATTCGAAATATCAAAAATACATTTTTAGTTTTATGCTATAAGTTTAATCTTGTTTTCTAAAATACATTTTCAAGAATATAAAGTCAAAACACATTTTCAATGTTTTATGAAATTGAAAACAACAAATCAAACGCACCATAAAAGTCTAGAGATAAGCCTAAGTATAATGAATAATAATGCATTTTGTTATTATCATATTTTTAAAAAATTTATTATTAATAACAATTCTTTATTACATAATTAGTTTATTAAACTTAAAAAATAAAAAAAGGTAAATAGGTGCACGCCTATCAACTAGGCCCGTTATAGCCAATGAAAAGTAGGGTTTACTAGTCAGCACCTCTCCGAATCGGGATAGAGCCCAATTCAAAAAAATATTTTTTTATTCATTTTATTTACTTGCTTTGCAGCTTTTGGCATTTACACTTTTTTCAACTCCCCATCCTCACTTGCCCACCCCCCTCCCCATTTACTTTTGAACCCTGCTATGGGATCAGGATTATTGACCCATTGCAAATAGGGGCGCCACTTGGCACCCCCCACTTGTCCTATGGAGTTGGGGTGGTTGAAAGGACTAAAAACTCGTGAGAAAAGTAAATGGGGGAGGGGGGTGGGGAGTTGAAAAAAGTGTAAAGGACAAAAGCTACAAAATAAAGAAATAAAATGAATAAAAAATTATTTTTCTGAATTGGGCTCTTTCCGATTCGGGGAAGAGAGCACCTCTGGTTTACTAGTTTTTTCACCTCTTTTACTATGCACAACACCTTCGTACAACAGACCTGCCTAATCTTGCCTTTTCCAGCATTTTTGAATATTTTGTAGACATACATTGGCAAGACAACATTTTGGGAAATTAGGCGAGCACTTTTTCTAAGAATCTTGAATAAATATTCCACATCTGACGGTAAGTTATAATATCAATATCTGAAGCCAACATTTGCTACTTTTATAAGGTCACAGTTATCATGAAAAAAATTTGAAGTACATTCCATATGGGGAATTCAAATATGACATATTAAAAGGTCACGGTCATCAAATATCAAAGTTAAAATGATGCATTATATTTCACGTGTAATGTTACATTTATAATAACATTTGTATTAAATTTAAAACAAACATATTGAAATTCTTATTAAGGCAATAAATGAGGTCACATAAGTGAATTCAAAATTTGAAATGGTCACAGTTAACATCAAGATTTCTGCACCTTTAGTTATCCAAATAATGATAGTGAAATCCTGTTAAACTAATTGATACCAGTTATTTGGGATTTCCAAGAGACTGAAAAAATGATCACCTCTCTAATTTTAAGAACAAGTTCATTGCATTCCTTATCCATGTTTATTTGCTATTGGAGAGACAATTAAAAATAATATTATATATCATTATGATGATAGAACATCGATGATATAACAGTTAATTTGAAATAATGGAATTTGATAGTTCAATTTTTATGGAAGAGAGAAGATACAGAAATGTGAAAAATAATGAATCATCACATCCCCAATGTTTCATTATCATAATGATAAATAGCATTACTTGACAATTAATTACAAAACATTCAATTTCTTGGGAAAACCATTTTTTTTTTTTAAATAATGGAAATATTAATTATTTTACAAAAGCATATATCATTTTTTTTTCTCTAAAATTTTGGGCACTGTAAGACCCATGTTAGGGGGTGCTGTCCTTGCGCGGTTTACATTATAAATTTAAATTCAGGGTTTATTTGATCCAGCACAAGCGTCTCTCTCTCTCTCTCTCTCTCTCTCTCTCTCCATCATCTAAGTGGACTTCACTTGCTATAACTTCAATCTCTACAACAAATAGTGGAATTTGTTTCTTCATGGAAATTGTTACATCATATTTCATAGAAGAAAATATTGAGTACATATATTTTTGTAAATTTAATTTTTTTTTAACATCGATAGTATTACAAATTGTTTTATGTTATTAAAATTTTCAATAATAAAGGGAAAGTTGTTATATTCAAACTCATTCAATATGAAAAATAATTTGATAGCCCTTTGTTATCTAAACAAAACAAAACATTGAGTGGGCATTCTCATTTTCAATTTACATAAATTTACAGAGATAGATAAACTACATCATGCACAAATTTCAGCCAACACCAAATCTTCACACGCTAAACCACAATTACAAACCAAACTAATACATAATATTTTTGTAATGAAAAATAAAAATAAAATCCACTAGCTCGTTTCAAAAATATGCAACAGCAATAACTGAAGAACATAGATCCAAACCTGAAATAAAAAACTAGTGAAGGAATTTTTCAAAAAACAAATTTCATATACCAAAGTCCATTAATAGATGCAAACACTATTTCTTACCTAATTGAGAGTAAATATTATGGAAGAACAAAGACCCATAATGGGTTATGGATAGAAATTTAAAATTTCTCGAAGAGCATTAGATATTCTTCCTTATTGCGCCAAGTTGTGTGTAGTTTTCAGATAAGAAATAATATACCACTTTTTGGTACACATTAATATTTTCATTCTTCTACTCATTTTCAACCACACATTCTTCAATAAAATAATATTTTCCATCACATCAATAACTTTTCCTTCTTTTTCAACAGATTCTTTATCAATTTACTATTTCAAAATATATTTTTCCAAAATAATGTGGCTCAAACACATGGAAATGAGATGAAGTACACATTAAGTTCCTTTTTATAGAGATTTCTAAAAACTCATTTTCAACCCTACATTCTCGCAATAAAATAATTTTACACGTAAACCAATAAATTATTTTTACTTTTTAACCACATTCTCAAAAGCAAAAAAAAAATAATAACTTTTACAAAAAATCTACATAGTGAGTTTTTATGTTGTAAATTGAAAAACAAAACTTTTCAATTCTACGATGCAGGCTGAGAATTCCCCCCAATGACAAAACTAGTTTTTTCTTTTAAAGGAACAAATCCAAACTGATCGGATCAGTCTGATTCATGTCCCTACTTTTTTGTCATATTTTTATCTTCTATCTTATATTAATAACATATTTTGACCATGGTGACGAACAGAATCAATTATAATGGAGTGAAAAGACTTATTTGCCCCTAGTATTTTTAAATAAAACAAACAAAAAATATAAAAGCTTTACTAAATATATTTTAAATATATTTTTGCACACTTAAAAAAATATTTGGATAAAAAAAATCATCAAATCAAAGACAAGATGTGTTAAATAAGTAAAAAGTTAAAAGATAAGAATGCAATAAAAATAGGATAATTCAATCTATTTGTACCGAAAATGGTACACCCTCTCACATGCACACGGGACCCGCGTGAATAAAAAACTCTTAAATGTGTTGTCCACACACCCTATTGTGAGTGCATGTAAAAGATTAGGTAAAAAAGAGAATGTACATATAACATTGTCCATAAAAATATTCGAACGATGAATGCGAAATTAGCAAATATTGAAGACATTCATTATTATCAAAATATGGTTCACTTTAACAAAAAAATGTTGTGTGGATATGATTACCGTAAAACAATTTCCTATTTACTAAAATGGTCATAAAAATATGGAAAAACCACAAATTTTACACACAGCCTTAAAGATGTTCAATTCTATGTTACCAAAACACAACAAAAGAACAAAAACTCATAAATACTAACCTTTCATCGTCCCCTCGTAGTTGTTCACCGTCGTCAGCCAAATCGACATTATCTCAATTGTGGGGGCAGGTGGGGTTGGATTTTTCAGTCAAATAGAGTACAAGACAGGCTTCAGTCAGAGTACAGGATAGGCTTCGTGGTTGAAGTGTACATTTATAAAATAGTTGTGCATCATCAAAAATTGTTTTAATTGGTGCGTGTTTATAAAATTGTGGAACAAAAGAAAATTGGTTGCAATATAACCCTATGGACCTTTGCATATGGTAAAGATTTTTTTACCATAAGAGAAATATTAGATAAAAAAAATACTTTATGTTGAAAATCCCTTCGAAATATAATGAATTAATGATGTAAATTATAAGAACTACATTAATATAGAGGTACACGTTCTTCATCGAAAGAATAAAAACCTTCTTTAAAAAATTAACGTCCCGTCATATGTCAACGGTGTGGCTTGAGAGAAAATGAATTAGAAGAAGTTTCATGTTAGATCCATAATTATAAAAGTAAAATTATAATATCTAAACAATATGTAAGAGAAAACATAAGCAAATAACGAAAGTAAGAGATCATGTGAGAGAGCAAACAGAGAGAATGAGTTTGTATGAAGTTGGAAAAAACAAAAAAGAAAAAAAACTGAAATTTAAGTAAACAAAAAATTTGAAAGAGTGAAAATTGAGTATTCAAAAGATTATGAAAGAAGGTTTGCCATGAAATTCACATCGCAGCATGCTAGAACGTAGGGGCACATCAGCATCCCAATGCACCAACGAAGGCACACGAATGCACACCAATGCAGCAATGAAGGCATATGACGACCCCTCAATGAAACAACGTGGGGACATAGGTGTTATTAAGTCACTTGATCTAAAAGATTAAGCTCATAGAAAGGACCGCATGAATATCATTTAAATATTATTTTCAACAAATCCCTTTCATTTGTAGGCAAGGTTCAATTTTTCCAAACAAAGCCTAACACTCAATTTCATTAAATGGGAGGCGACAAAACTTGACTCGAGACATACTCTGATACCTTATTGAATCACTTGATCTAAAAGTTTTATAACCAATATGGTATTAGAGCCATAATACTCAACCAAGCAATCGATTTGTATAAAGCTTAAGCATTCTATCGATTTCAAAATTGAAGTTCTCAAACGAAACAAACATCTTTGGTGAGCCGATTAAAGGATAAATCTCCTATTAATTAAATGTAAAAAGCATTAACTAAAAGGCGTTAACTACTACTCATAACAAAGTTGACATTTTAAGATGCATGCATAAATATGATATTGCACACCTTAATGCAAACACACGCAACGTAACACTGTAGGCACCTGTTAGCACCTCAATGCCACAACATAGGCAGGCAAATGCACCCCAGTGAAACAATGCAAGTTTGCTAATGGACTCGGTGCAGCCAAAACGCTGGTACGGCACAAGAATGCACCTCGACATTATCAACATAGGCACATAAATGCACCTCGATGCAGAAAGACGCAACCAAAGGAGGCAATATAGCCCAAGGCAAAAACAAAGCACAAGTTGGAAGCCCAAGGCTAAAATGTAGGCACGCGTCAACAACCCAATGTAGCAACGAGGGTAGACGTAGGCACACGAATGCAGCTACATAGGCACACAAAAGCATCCAAATGCAACAAAGTAGGCACACGAATGCAGCTATTAGTAGTGGACGAGGACAACGTTGATTAACTCCTCAAGGTACAATGTAAAATATTACTTCAACATGTTGGGAGTAAATCCCAAGCTACCAATGATTATGGTGATCTAATGAATGACACTTTGACATCCGAAAGTTTACAATTCGCACAAATGATTCCTCATTTGCATATCGACGAATAAGCCAAACTCACAGATACGACCATCATATAAAACTTTCCTCTGAGAAGCAAAAGGTAAATGGGAAGACGAACTGCATGTAGTAATTTTGTCTTACTAAAAAACTTGTAAATTAACCACAGGTGAGACCTCGTACACTAAAAAAGGTTGGCAATTGGAAGCAGTCATCCTAAGCTTAATCCAAGGTTATCACACATCATCCTCAAAGGGGTCAACGTAGATTTGACAAAAAGTGAAAGAAGCCACGGGATTGAAGATTCCAAAATACTAACACATGTTAGTGATGTACTTGAACAAAAAGGATTTAAAGTGGAAAATTTCTGACATGGCACTACTCTTTGGAAAACGTGTTGTAGCTTTATATGCCATGGGAAAGTCACAATTCTGAAGATGCAATACTCATCAGTGAGCGTTAGGTATATGAAATTGACATGCTATTTATCTATCAACAACCCTACTATCGTTAGAGCGGGCTTTCAAGAGACAGGTGCACTACTCCATCTCGAAAGGGCTTTCCACCGTACTGCATTTGATAGCCCCATTAGATGATCGCCACATGGGGATAAGCAATAGAGAAAGCTACGAGAATGAACACAGCACATTTATATAGTGCAATTTCAAAGCTTGAGTATTAAGTTCACGTTGTCCTTTAACGATACATACACACTCATGACCTAGCCAGATTACCCTCTTACCAAGGATCGTTGGAGGCGTATATAATTGTTTTTAAAGTCTAAATTTAATCCAACACCAATAATCTAATCTAGAATGGTCACGACCTCGAGTCACAACAACCTTGTGTTATCTAGATTATGGTCTTTGGACCCGGAAATAGTTGATAGCACGATCAACGAATCCATAAGGCTGACATTGCTACATGTTCTGTAAGATATACCTAACCATGGAAATTGCTCGTAGGGATCTATCAATTCCAAAAGATGACAAACAAAATTGCATAAAGATACCAATGTGTGTAATTAGCCCATCATTTAGCTCCTTCAATATCCTATTGGGTAAAAAATCTAAATGGCTTCAACATTGTTTCTTTCACTAAAATTTTTTTTATAGTCATTGTACTTCCAAATTTATTTCCAAACATCAATTTCATTGTAAAATATACTTTTCAAGCAACATCAATTTCACCCTTCGTTCTTTCGTGAGAGGAATGACTTCACATTTATCAAATGTGTTAAATTAACCCCCAGACCTCTACCTTTAGCTATGAAAAGGTTACCAATAATCTGAAATTGGATCCGAAATGGGATTCAATAATCTCAAAAGTATACTTTGTACATTTTTTGGCCTTTGTCAACTGAATTCAATTCCAACACAAGTTTGTGAACCTAAATGCAAATCTCCAACAGTTTTGTTACACTTGCATCTCGGTTGACTGTTTTGTCGACATCTTAAATGACCAAGTTCCGGGGCTCATCAAAAGTTGTTTGATTCCAATCATTTTATTGTGTCATACATTAACGTAAATTTATCAACAACAAAAACAACAAAGATAAAAATAAAACTCTTTTTGACACATCATATATCTGTAGAACTCTTGGTAACTCGTGGATGAATTATTCTTTTGCTTAACCCACTCTTCCGACATGTTGTATTTAAAGTAAGAAATTGTACTTCATTATTTTATTTATTTATTTATTTATTTTATTCATGTTTAAGACGTGTCTACATAGTTGGGATACATAAAAGTAAGCCCCCGTTTGATTCACATTCTTTTTAAACTCTTTTTTCTACATAATCATTTTCAACCACACATTCATACAATAAAATATCCTGCGTAAACCCACAACTTTTTTCTTACTTTTTAACCACATTCTCCTAAAATACTATTCAAAACTAAAGAAAAAAAAATGCCCTCCAAATAGGAGCCAAGTTATTTTGATGCTTCACGTTTTAAAATTTCAAATTTAAACATGATCAAAGAACATGCAAACAAAAAACCTTAAAACCCACAAAATTATCTGCTTCTCCCCTAGACGATATCTATAACCCCAATTACCCAAGTAAAGTAAAATGGTTCAAGGCAGCTGTTACAAAAATTCATAGTAGCAATAATAAAACTACTTCCAACCTGCTGGATTCGTACTGGCCGTCAAAGGGTCTGACAATTTGAGCATTTGTGTCCTAGTTTATGCTCAACATTTTCCACTCTTCCATTTGAGCTAAGGTCTGTCCAAAATAATCTCATCTTTTACTTGTAATTATGCTCGAGTACCAATGCTTATTGCTGTCGTCATGGCCATACATTTTGGCAGTATTCCAATTTACGCATTCTTGTGATGCATTTACAGTACTAAAACTCTGCATATTTTAAATAACCCGACGTACAAGCTCTACAAATATCTCCACAGAAAAAATTTGGACGTGTCAATCCACTAAAAATTTATTTCCTTGGTATTGAGAATGAAATGGCATTTTTGCGAGCTTAAGAGTGCGTTGGGGTGCCGTATCAGACAAATCAAATGGCTTGCCATCTCTCAGTAAGTAAGAAAGACAAGATTTTACTTAAAAAACGTGAAACCTCAACGCATGCCCGATTCATTTAATAAGTGCCATTAAGCCAATTGTTACTTGGCCAATCCAGTCAAGTGCTAACAACTGTTTGGGTTCGGCTTCCAACCTAAATGTAGGCTCGATTCCATTGGCGAGTACCCCCGATAATTACTTGGGCAATCCAAGTTAGTTGCCTAACACTTGTTTGGAGCGAGGTTTCCGTTCTTGTTATGGAATTCTTTGCAATTTTCAAAATTTTGATTGATATTCGAAACAAGATAAAAAATTTAGCTGGGTTTACTATGTGATTAGGATCTATCACCAAAGATGATAGGTGTACCTGGGGCAAGGTGGTGGTATATAAAGTAGTAGAAGACACATACCAGAATGCCTCGAAAAACATCCGCTTGGCATTTTGCATATTTACACACAAGTTTGCCTCTTCCTCCGCAATCTGAAGTGAGAAAAAGAAATAGTTGGAATTTGCATCTTTTAAATTTAATACTCAAAAGACCACAACACTACATGAGATAACAAAAAATTGTGGCTCCATCCCCTTTTTTTTTCCACTAATAATAAGACTACAAGCAACGATCCATATATATAATATTTATGCGCCAATGTATCTTCATATCTCCAAGTGATTCATTAAATAAAATCGGCAATTATTGTTAGAAACCATGTAAAGTAAGTATTTGGAGTGGAACCAATGTGAGATCCAAAACACTGGATGACAAGGGGATGGCCAAAATTCATGCAAACCGTTCAACAAAAGTCCATAGCACAGAAAATGCCAAGCCGTTTTTCGCTTTTGTATGATCACATTTGCATGATAATTGCTAGGTGTAAATCCACAGTTTTGACACTTGGGGTAATGAACCAACAACTTCATCATCCAGTGTATGAAATACAAGAGATCAATGCCACGTCAAAACATACATACGTATACACATGCATATATATGATGTCACAATAAGCAACAAAAAGGACCCCATAACATTGATTTCCAACTTATAGTTTCAAGTATATATTGTCGCTTGTCACATTAATCTTTTACATTCTCGTACCATACAGTATCGTGCTGTCCACCACAATGATAACAAAGCACGAGTTGTATATAATTTATCTAATATTTGAAATTCAACGGTATTTTGTACATAAGATTGAATTCTGAAAACCGTCCCAAAAGCAAAGATGAAAACAGCCGATTTCAGTTCTTAAGAGGAGAAACTCATCTGCGACTTAGATATATCTACAAAATTATGCCCATGGGCTGGATCAATGTTCAACATCCTCGACTAGTGACATGGGACAAAATTCCCATAGTGGAAATATCACATCATGTCACCCTGCATGGGAAAAAATACCATTGGATCAATATTTTCAAGTGTTGATACAGGACGAAACCATTTAATGAAAACACCTCACATTTAAGTCATCCCACACAAAGCTTATGCAAGGTGTCACAAGGTCAACCTTGAAGGTTTAAGCCTAGGTATGACTAGGCAAACCTTAGACATAATAAGGCGTTTTCCCATTTTTAGTATTATTATAAGTAGTCTAACCATTAAACAAATACAATCATGCATGCCTTGAATGTTAAAATATATGCAAGTCTATCACTCTAGTGCATGCAATTAAAATAAGTTAGCAAATAATAAAGTCTCAAAATTATGACAATTACTTAATAATTCCAACGATTAGACATTTTCGATAGATAGTCTAAGTCTCTATCAGACTCCAATTCATTCTCTTCTTCTTCTAATCTACTTTCTATTTTTTAACTTTTCCTTCTATTGACTTGGTTTACTTAACCTTAAAATAAAAAATGAGCACGCCCTTTGGCACCTACACATTAGGTGGTCATGATAAGGTTGGCGGCCTTTTTCCACTCGATCGCCATATGAGGGGGTTTTTCCTTATGCCTATGACCAACCTTTTCTCATCACCTATAAGATAATATGAGCAGGATCAAGAACTGGTCCATGGCCAAATATCAACCACTATCTCATCAAGTTAATACCTAAAGCATTTTAAGGGTGTGTTTGAGCCACATTATTTTGGAAAAATGTATTCTGGAATAGTAGATTGGTGGAGAATGTATAGTTGAAAAAGAAAGAAAAATTATTGATATGATGGAAGATATTATTTTATTGAAGAATATTTTGTTGAAAATAAGTACAAGAATGAGAATGAGAATTTTAATGTGTACCAAACAGAGACTAGGTTAAATTCTATTCAATTTCTATTATTTAAATTTAAAAAAAAAATTGATGCTCGTGTCTAACCCCAACGATTAATACGATTTTGTCAAACAATTGTGATTGAAGCGTAGATAAATACTTCACAAGACAGTTTCATCTCTCTGACGCTCTCGAGCCCCATCCACATTATTTTTGTGTTCTCAGTATTCGACATACAGCCAAGGCAAATTGTTAGCAAGTTTACACGAGAAGTAACATGGTCGATATACCTTGATCTTACATTGGTAAATTGAGAGGATATATTTAAATTTTGTGTAGCTCAAAATTTCAATACACAACACACAGAGGAACATAGATTAGTCTTTTTCAATTGAAACATACTTTCTTTTTCCTTTTCCAAATGTGGATTTTGTGATTTAATAAAGCTAGTTAGAACCAAGTAAAGGTATAATCTATGTTGCTCGGACTATCCACTTTAGAGGAAGTACTAGTAGTGGGAACACACGAGAAGGGGTGTGCGATCATTTGTATCTTTTTTGTTATTTGTTCAAAATAATTTCTAATTTGCATTTCACATTTCTAGTCTTGAAATGAATTATCACAATATGCAATTCAATTGTTATATATTTATAGTTAAATATTTTATATATATATATCTTGAAAAATGCATCTAAAATTAAATAATTTAAATAGTAACTAGTTTATAAGACATATCCACGTCTAAATCTTGGATCATTTTTGGCTGTATTCCCAAACCAAGAATTTATAAGGGAAAAAAAGGATCTAGACTCCTAGAATGTACCCGTATAGAACACCCAAAATATATCCAAGTCCAAGCAACGTAGGGTATAATATTTTTATTATGACATGAATCGAGTCAAATGACGACTCAGTCCAACTACTCTAAATTGTTAAGCTCATTTTAATGAGAACTAATCTGGTTAAGTGAAATTCAAGAAATGAAAGCTTATACTGCCTTCTTTCATAGCTTTTTCTCATGGATTGAAATTATCTTGCAAGGAATTTCGCCAGGGCAATATAATTTTTACACAAGGACTATCCTATCGAACTTGAGATAATCAGGAGACTAGAACTATGACTTCCACCACCATCAAGGTAGGCACTCTTCATGTTCCTGAATTTTTTGTGTTGAATAAATTGTTAATCCCTTCCTCTACAAAGAAACCTTTCTTCCAATCCTAGTCTAGTAATTGACAGGATATTTATACCTTGGGTGGCTCAATAAAGGCCAGAATCTTGATCAAGAGTTAACCACAAACTCTCCGGCTTCGAGTCTCAAAAAAAAAAAATCGTATCTCTTGTTTTTGCGACTGATCAATATGATAACTTCTGACTTTCTTTTCTTTTTCCCAGGATAATGTTGATTAAGTCAAACTGGGGTTAAGTTTGACATATTATTCTTTATTATGATTCCTTGTGAATCCTACTGAATGACCTGATCCTACCTTGGTAAATTAAAAAGCTTGTTTCAATGGGAACTAATCTTGTCAATATAACCTGATCCTAGTTTGGTATATTGAGAGGATATTTCAATTTTGTGTAGCTTAATTCCAAAGACAAAATATGGATCAAGAGTATATCACAGGAGCATTGGTTTCAACAAAATCATGCTTGTCTTTTCAATTGATCAATAAGACAACTCGAGAATTTCTTTTCCTTCTCCAAGTGCAGATTTTATGATTTGAGTAAGCCATACTAGGGTTAAGTAAGGTATAATATTCATCATTATGACTCCTCGTGAATCCAGATGAATGACCTGATTCAACTTTGATAAATTAATAAGCGAATTTCGATGAGAACTAATATGATCAGTATAACCTGACCCTATTTTGGTAGATTGAGAGGATATTTAAATTTTGTGCAGCGCAATTCATGGAAAATCTGGATCAAGTATACACCACAGTTGTGTTGGTTTCAACGATATCATATTTTCTTGTCTTCTAAATTAACCAATATCTAACTTGAGACTTTCATTTCCTTCTACAAGAGTGGATTTTATTATTTGATTAAGCCCAACTAGGGTTACCTAAGATTTAGTAGTTTTGTGTTGTAATTCTATCACAACTGGATTGAGCAGAAGTTTTTCATTTCACCTTAAGAATTTCATCTAATGCACAAATGATAACAAAAATGGGATAAAGCCATTTTAAAAAGTCCGAGTCAATTAAATAAACAATTGCTGTTAATTAAAGGTGCATGCATAGTAGAAATTTTGATAATTTAGGCAAGACTAACAGGGAAATTTGCTGCTTCAACTGAGTGACGAAGAATATAAAAGTGATAACTGTCCGCGGAAATTTGCTGCAAGTCGAAAAACCTTCAGACAATTTTCTGCCACCGTATATGGAACATCAGAGTTCCAAAATTGTAATGTTTCAATGTCAACCTACAGGAAACAGAGAACTTTATTAAAGCAAAACCTATGGATTGGAGGAGGGGAAGTACTTATCGAACCACCAAGCAGCAATGATAAAAAGATTCCATTGTAGGCCAGGAGAAACCTTCAAAAATAATAAAAGGGACAGAACAGAGAAAACAATAGTAGAAAACATAAAGAAACAATTAGCTCATATTAGTTTATTGCAACAGCATTAATGTTATATTCCAACTTCGAAGTGAACCATCAAATAAATTAATGTTCAGTACTATCACTGCAATAATACAATTTATTTCAGTCACAATTAAGAAATGTGTAATCTGTGCAAAACCCATATCATTTTTTCCTTTCAGCATTACAAGATTGGGTGTGTGAGGAGGTGGTGGCACGATAATGGCTGGTGCTGGAGTCCACCTTTGGTTCAATCTTACTTTCCAACCTTTTGCATTACTAGAGCATTAATCTAGGGAAAAATGACGGGACAATAAAAAGCCAATGAGGAAGTACCTGGGAAAGAGCTTCTTTTCAGTGGCGCCTCTAGTTGAAAATCTGCAGTTACAAGAAACTTATGGATACAAGGAAATAAATGAAAACAAAAAGTTTTTCTATTGATAATAAAAGGTAGGTTCGTAGAACTTACCAGAAGACGCAATCATTTGGCTTCTCAGTTCAATGACCCGCGACACCTAAAAGAGAAAGTTGGCAAGGAGTCATTTTATTTTCGTTCTTCCTGAGGGGAGAATTTTCAAGGACTTGGCCATATAATGGATGAAAACTTCTCACTAGAGCATAATCTTGAAATATTCAGCAAAATTGACAAGCCAATCTAGGACAGCTTTTAAGAGGATGAAAATTATATCATGGTTCTTTTGTTTTCAGTTCATCTCAACAATAAATTTGTGGCACCTAATACTACATTTATTTAGAGCAAATGTCACTGTACTTATCATTTTTTATTTAACAAGGATTTCTAACAAAAAGATAATCTTGGTAACAAGACAAAAAAAGACAATATTTTTCTTGTCTGAATAGAACTATGTAGTTTGGCAAGGGCAAACAAATGATTTCACACATTCCTGCACTTCTCACACAAAGCAACTAAAGCAGGCGACCCATGGTATTCAAAAACCTCGAAATAGAACCCCCTAATTTTAATGGAAACACAGGTTACGTCTGGGAGATCACATCATTTTTCTACATATACTTCAATGTATTTTTTTCTAAAGTAATTGTTAGAAAATGGAAGATAATACAAAAACGGAAGTCAAGGAGTGAAAAGTTCACATAATGCCAAAGTTCCTGCGAAACTTTTGGATTATCTTCAGTGCCAAATTCATCAAGTAAATTTTCATTATTTGGAAGATAGGGCTACTCGAAATGCTATCTAACACCAAAGTAATAACTCCAATTCATAGTACCTCTTAGAACCACAGTTGCAAGGTATCTTTTTCTCCTCCAATGGAAACTTGTAATTGTAAGTGATTTCTTCACCAGCAGCAATATGCCGCTTCGCATATATGAAAATTTTTTTCTGACCATCGACAGTTATGACCTTGGTATAGCAATTCGGCTGCATTGAAATTAACACCATCAATCTCATTTGAAAATGACAAGCCGTGCAGCGAGTGCTCCAAGACACAGTCATAACGCTGCTGTGATTACCTCACAAGAATGGTTTATGAATCTAGCAATCCCTCCACGCTTCGTGGCATCAACCTGCAGCAAATATATTACATTATTTCTCACTCTCCTTTTCAATTATATTCTTTTGCTACTAACAGATACCATTGTTAAATCATCTGACACTTGTTATACATCTCAAAACTCAAAAGTAGAACATAAAAACAAGCATAGGAACAATCTAAATAAAATGGAAATTTTGCCAACAGAGAATGGAGGAGGAATTTGAAATTTAAAGATTTTAAGTTTCATGAACCTTAGATGAATTAAAATAGAATCAGTTTAGTCATAGGCTCATGGCAATGATAATGATAATATTTGACTAGTAGTCAAGGATCATGTGATCGTGAAGAGTCATCTATTTAGGATCAATGATTTAATAAGTAACTTAAACGTAAGGATTTGAGAGAAATTGCATAGAAAAAGAAGTGCTAAAGGGTTTGGGCAATCAGAGAGAGAACGGTTATTAGAAAAAGAAGTGCTAAAGGGTTTGGGCAATCAGAGAAAACCCCATGAGTACAAGGACAAGTTCTAGAGAACGGTTATTAGGCTAATTGTACTTTACAGTGATAAGTGTACATTCATCACAAAATGTCCATTAAATAAACGTGCCAGAAATGAACAAGTCAAGATCTAGCTGTATAAAATGTATTAATAAGAACATGTAGAATAATAAGTGGTGGCACCAATCTAAAATAAACTAAAAGAAAACCACTTAGATGATTGGAGCATATCTTGGATAGATCTAAAAATGTCTCCCCTCATAAAAGTTGTGCAACTCCAGTAGAACATGTTAGAAAACAGAAAAAAGGGTATTACAATTATCATCGCTTGATGGGAATACAAATGATTTGATCTCATTAGACCTTGAAGTTTTAGATCTAGCTAGAGTGGAAAAAAGGATTCGTGTAAATGACTCCAATTTTATTTGAAATAAAGGTTAGCTTCTTGTAATTTTTAATATTAATTTCCTTATTGAGAGGGAGGTGCAAGGGGATTGGGGGCGCTCGTTTTCAAGATGATTAGCAGTGAGGCACAGATGCAAGGTAGTGGTACTAGTAAGAGGTTGGAATTCTGCTGATGATATCATTCAAGTTCTGCTTACAAAAACCTCCCTCAAATAAGACCCACAACTAAATCCATTAACAACTTATTATTCCGTTCACAAGTAATCCAAACAGAAGGAAGAAAATCTTTGGCTGGGTTTACTTACCACATAACCATCATCCAGTCTAAAAAGATAACTGCTCCCAATTCCCATCTTCTCATACTGACGCTCGCGGATATCAGATATCTATAGATTGAAACAACTACCAGAAATAAGTACTGATAAAAAACAATTGAATGGATTACAACGTACCAATTTCCAACAGAATTACGTTATTGGCATATTGAAAATTTCTTTTTAGTGTGTCCAAGTAAGATGTATTTACAAGGTTTTTCAACATTTTTTATACCTAGGTTTTCTGAAGTGGGCGATAACTTGTGATCTAGGTGGGAATGTGAGTTTCAGAAATTTCCATGTCTAAACGACAGAAACAAAACATAGAATAATGTTTATCAGGAGAACTAGTAATGTGCTTTTTAGAGTATGTAATAAGCAACACCCAAAATAATTATAATAAAAGAGAAGCTAGATGAGAAAAAAAAAGGTGAAAAATAGAGAATAAGAGAGAGAGAGAGAGAGAGAATAAAAGCACTATACAAGAATATGGCTTTAGTCTAAGAGACTGAAAAAGCATACTCATATAACTATGAGGGAAAACCTCTTTACTTCCTCCAAAAGGAAAGTCAGAAAGAAAAAGAAACGGCTTGCTTACGCGGGCACGAACAAGTTCTCCAACATATTCAATGACAAAGTCCTCTGCTTCAATTGGCTCCAGGGCAACAATCCCCCAGTCATGTATCTTGCTCCTTTGAAAGCGCAAACGCTTTTTTCTTGCCTGTTAACACTTTGCTAAATTACAAATCCCAAAAAGTATAAAAAATAGCATAAAGATCACATCCTTCTGTTACCTTTAACTGGGTCGCTTTCAAAAGATCAGCACCCTCAGCAGCAGCAAGAAGATTGCGTAGCTTGACCCTATTTGTTCTAGCAGAGAGTCCCTTAACATTTGACAGCTGAAGACCGTTACCATCTAAGCTGATATGTTGAGAACGAAAATATGTGCCCCTTATGCGCGCCCTTTCAGCAGGGCTTGCATTAAGAGACCATTTATGCCATTCCCAACCGTCAATAGATGAACGAGCACAACCATCGGATTGGGGACAGGGTCTCATTTTCCTGGATTTACTTCTTTTGATCTTTTGAGCATCATTTTTTTTACATGCTGCTTGCTTGGTGGAGCTATTAGCTAGTTTCTGAACTTTTCTAGATCTAGATGGTGGTGCCTCATCAATCGGTTGCTTCCTTTTAAGTTTTGCAACCTTAGTTGCTGCATGAAAGAATAGAATGGATGGCAGACAAACCTTAAGAGTTGGAAATCTACATTCCGATTTTGAACTAGAACATGGATAAAAATTGGCAAATGATTTTTGAACAAGGGAAAAACTAAAACATAACCCTCACATTTTGACACTTTTTTGGTGCAATTAGTAGCCTGAATTTCCAGAGGGTCCGATCCCCGGCTCTTCTCATTGGTGATCCTCTCAGTATTAGTTTGATCCACAGGGGAGAAGGAAGCTTTCTGTGTCCTACAACTTGATTTATCTTCAAAACAAATTATTTTCTTAGTAAAGCATGATATTATCATTTTCAAATGTTTGATACTAGCTTATGGAACTACAGAATTATTATTTGGAAGAATGGCGCACCTTTAACAACATCAGCGATTTTTTGTGACTTTCTATTAGGAATATGGAGGGACAGTGAACTTGACCCAAGCAAATCATCATCAACAGAAGACTTGATACTCCGATTTTCTGTCCGTGTCTTCTCTAGATGATTCAGAAGCGTATTTTTTATTTTTTTGCTCCTAGGAACGTTTCTGGGAGTATTACCTTTGTTTGACTTTTCAATAGATTGTTTTTGGGAACCAATGTTTCCTGCAATGAGAGACTCAAAAAAGGACCCGGATTTTTTCTCACCCAACTTTCTTTTGCGGTAGCATATATAATTTCCGTTTTGTAAAGATGACTTGGAAGATCTCTCCTTATCATCAGGTTTCGCTTTGCTTACCCAATTTGCTGCACCCTGATAAATCAAGTAAAGAAGGAAGCAATAAATTAACTAAATTCATTTTACCATAGAGTAGTTGATATAATCACCATAAACAGGAATTTGTGAGTAATATAAACGTAACAGTGAAAAACTACCTTATTACGGCATGATTCATGTCTCCTTGAAGAACACCAATTTTTTAGTGCTTTCTCAATGGCATCATCAACCAACAACAACTTCAATTTACTCAGCAAACTGTCATGGATTCTCTGCTGGTTCATCGTCAGTGCAACTTGGAAATTGACATTGGAGGTAAACTCATCCAATTTAACCAACTGTAGTTGACAATTTTGCGATGGAACACAATGTTCCATATTTTTCTCCAGCTGAGGTGGGCACAGTTGATCAAGAACTTCCATATTACAAGCATTGCTTAAATGGACGGGCAATTTCTGAAATGCACGCTTAGAGAAATGTGATGGAACATAATGTTCCATACTCTTCTCAGGTTGAGGTGGGCACAGTTCATCCAATTCAAAAGTATTTGCATATTCTGAATGAACTGGCAATTTCTGAAATGCACACTTAGAGAAAGGCGTAGTAGTAACATCAAGATTGTTAATAGTATTCCGCGATGAAATCTGGAGATCATCTGATGATAATGATTTTGAACCATCAACAGCTCCGGAAGAATCATAGCCACTAGTATGATTGTGATAGGGGTAGGAGTCTAAGGAAACCTGCAAAGACTAATAATATTTTTTCAATCAAAAATAAAACAGTAGATTTGGTTATAATACTGAAACTATCTCATAAATGCCTTAAAGATGCCCTAAAGAATAAGGACAGAACTGGGGCCCAATATATTGCACCCAAGGCTCTTGTTCCTTATTTGGGGGAAAGGGCTTATGTTGAAGAACAGCTTGTGGCTAATACCTCCTCCTTGCGAGTATCATTTGAAATATGGACGACTTTCCTCACTTCCTCATCCACAAGGTTTTCAAAATACTGTACTAATGATACTTTTGCCGATGAATGCAGATCACTCGATACACTTTCCAAGATGTATTCCCTGCCGCCATAAAGATTGCTGGTACTAAAAAATTTTGTCTCGTGCAACTTCTCTTCATTATAAGACGACCAAGAAACCAACTGTGGCTGTGACTGTGACATTACATCCATTGCCATACTTCTAGGTTCAAATCCTGGCGGACAATCTACCAGAGTTATCAAAGAATCTTGTTCTTGTGGAAGCTGTAAAGACATAAGAATCGAATTTTAGACAAACAAATACAAATAAATCAGCAAAACATATCACAAAAATCAATAACCTACATCAGCAGGTAGCTCTTCAATCTGGTCAGAGCCCTTGTCATGTGGACTGCCTTGTTCAAACTGTGACTGCGATTGTACATCCAGTGCTTTACTTGCTGGTCCAAATCCAGGCGGACAATCTACCATAGAGCACGAAGAATCTTGTCCGAGTAACTGTGATAACGTTAAATTTGAACTTTAGACACAAAAAAATACAAATAATTCAACCGAACATATCATAAACATCAATAACCTACATCATCAGCACGTAACCGCCCTTCAATATGCTCACAGCACTTTTTATGAGGACTGCCTGGTTCAAACTTTGACTGTGATTGTACATCCAGTGCCATACATACCAGTCCAAATCCGGGCGGACAATCTTCCAAAGAGCACAAAGAATCTTGTTCGTGTTGTAGCTGTGAAGCCATTAAAATTGAACTTTACAATTAGAAAGAAATATATACAAATAATTCAACGGAACATATAATAAACATAAATAACCTACACCATCAGCAGGGAGCCCTCCAATATGCACACTGCACTTTTTATGTGGACTGCATGGTTCAAACTTTGACTGCGATTGTACATCCAGTGCCATACTTACCGGTCCAAATCCAGGCGGACAATCATCCAAAGAATCTTGTTCGTGTTGTAGCTGTGTAGCCATTAAAATTGAACTTTCACACAGAGATACAGACAAATAATTCAATGGAACATATCATAAACATCAATAACCTACATCATCAGTAGGTATCCCGTCAATCCGCTCAGAGAGCCTTTTATGTGGAGAAGACCAGCGTTTCGCTCTTCTCCAAGTGGAAACATAGTCTGCCACGGGATCATAGCAGACAGCATTCCACATGAGTTGCAAACATGAATCATAAAATGTCCTGCAAACAATCATGTATGTGCTGCAAAAATTCTCATAATTTCCAATGGATTTCATGCTTGGAGGAGGTCTAATTGGTGCTTCACCAATAGAACATATCTTGTCAACGGTGCTACACACTTCTACGTCATCAACAGAAACACAGTCCTTCCTCTCAAGACACTTTTCAAACTGTCACATAAAACAGTGCAAAAAATTGTTAGCTATATTGAGCCCCATTTTGATAAGAAAATGTATTTTGGAATAGTGGTTTTTTTTGGAGAATGTGTGGTTAAAAAAGAACGAAAAGTTATAGGTTTACGTGTAAAATTATTTTATGGAAAAATTAGTGGTTAAAAATGAGTCTTTGAAAAAAGTGGAGGCCAAACATAGGCTGAAGCAGATCAATTTCCTTTCAACATTTAAGCACATACCATTTTGCCATCTGAAGAGCAGTTTTTGACAGATTGATGGACCGGTTCAACCTTATAATTCTTCTGAATTTTCTTCCTGTCAAGACATTCTGAAATTATGCAGCTAACAATCTCATCTAGCACAGTCCTACGGGCCGTTTTCATGACTCCAGAATGAAGCTGGGAACAAAATTCTTCAGAAATGTCAGACACTAAGTTCGGCAGTGAGACAGTATCCTGGCCTTCAGCATCGAACACAGTCCCAAGTCCAGGTGTTCTCCAAGTACTCAGCAACGTTTTCAAGGGTAAGGGTTTGAACTTTGAATCAATATGATATATCTGAACAAATTCATCATGACGGCAGAATAAGTAATCGGTATGTCTTGAAAAGTGCTTTTATGGAGTTTTATCAAGTCAAAAAGGAAAGCACGCTAAATAGATACAACCCTCAAAATCACAAATAACTGAACAAGAAAAGAAATAAATTGTGATTCATACCAATCATATGCAGAAAGATGCACAAAAGCAAGAAGAATCCATGTGATTAAATGTAGAGTCCAGTATACATCTATTTATGGCAAAGAATAACGTTACTCCCTAAAAATCAGACAGAAAAAAGATTTGATGGTGCTCACAGTTTGTTTACAAGCATGCAAACAGCATTCGAGCAACAGTTGGAAAGACCAGCAGCAGTAAAACTTGTCTTGAGATTATAGGAAATTTTGACCTGGTCATAATATTGGCAGGGAAAGTAGGAACTTTATTTTTCTCTTTTTCAGTACAAGTAAATAAATATTAATAAAGCATATGAATGATGTGTCCATGACAGGACGAATAATAAATTCATCCGACTACTAAATCTTGGATAATCATCGAACTCGACCAATGAACAAATCTAAATACCATATGTATCATACGTGATAAAAAAAAAAAAACAAGTGTTCAGAAAAGATGACTTTAATGTCCAACGTGACCTACTTTTCAAAAGCCTTATGATTTTTATTGTTCTACATAATACAAAAGATGACCTAATATCTACAAGTATCCAACGGTCAGTGTAATATAATACAGAAATTCCTCCTTCGAATAGTTCATCCGACCAAAAATGCCACAAATCCAACTTATTCCAAGCTTAGCAACTGTAAACATAACTACAAAAACTATATAGCATTAAAACAAATTCCGATTAATACAGGAAGGTAGAATATCGATTTAGCAATTTCTCAATATAGACAAAAAGGAAAACGTCTCATTGTTGAAAGAAAGTTATCTTCTAAAAATAGAGTTAATTCATTCTAATATACTACACGACAGAGAATTTCATAAACATTGACCTATAAATGGCATGTCTCAAAAGGGAGCACATAAATTACACGTGATAGTCCATTTTTCATGAATTAATCCAAGATTGAGCTTGCCAGATAGATTACCATTTGTGAATTGCACAGATATCCATGGTGACACCATGAGTAAAGTTCAGTAATAGAGTGTGGTCCATGTTTACTCCCCTTTTCATCCTCAAACAACCAACAAGATTCATCTCCTGACTGTAATTTGAGCATAATAAAAAAGTTAAATTAAGTAGAAAAAAATAAAATTTTGTAGCAGATATTTGTTTACAGTAAATTAGTAATATTCAGGGGTGTAGCCCATATTACGGGATCAAGGGACCTCACTTACTTTTAAAACATAAATATTACAAATGTTGCTTTACCCCAGATACAGTTTTTATACAAATAATATTACCTCACATGGCTTTGACAAAATTCTAAGAGTAGAGTCAAAATTCAGTAACCCAGGCCACTAGATATATGCCTATACAACGACTCCAACCAACAATATGTTGGTCACAAAGTTACTTTTTAATGTGGCTCAAAAGTTAATTTGAGAAACAAATTACGACATGTTGACAAATAAGCATAGATATGTCTTGCTTCGTGGTGTAAAAAACGCATTTTTGTTTTGTCCTTTCTTGTTCATTTACTTTAGAAAGGTGTCGTTTCTTCATTATACTAGAGAAACCAATCATATCAATACTGTGTACTACCAACCAAACAGATACAATCATTGAGGTAGAGGCATGGCCACACAACCCCAAATTTATGGGTTCTCCAATGGTATAATCCTTCAGGGTACAATCAACATTACCTGTGGCCAGTTTGGAATAACACCAGAGTTCTCTGATAATGGCATCGGCTGATTGGGACTATGGTGATCATTTGTAGTATCTTTTATGCTAGGGACAGCAACATTGAGATAAACAAAGCCTGTCGGAACATGATCGGGAAACTGAATGAAGAACTTGAGCGGCACAGGATTAACAAAATTTCCATTCACAATGGGATAAACGAAGAGCTCCTCTGGCAAGAAGCCACTAGATAAACCCTCACATAACTGCTGTGGAATGTAAGGGCCACACATCCTGCCATCTTGATTTATATACATCCATCCAGTCACATGCCCATGTGTTCCATGCCCATGGCCCGTATCATTGTACGAGGTCCCACTTATGCTGCAAGTTTGGGAAATCTTCCCACTATCCCTATTCAACTGGCAGTTCATCTCCATCCCAGAAGGTGACCAAACTTGATCATCTTAGTTATAGAAAGATGAAGAGAGCCAGCTAGGGTTTGCCCTAACTGGATTTTGGTCCTAGGTATTTCACCTATTACACTTGACGGGCAGCCGACTCTATAAAGGTAAGGAAAAAATCATAAATAACCTCATCAAAAATACAACAATGATATTGTTGAGAAAATTGCTGTTGCGTAAGGAAAATTACCGTCAAGAAACAACTATTTCAGAAAAAATAAATTCCAAGGAGCTGGAAGAAGAGAAGGATCGGTCCCCCTTCCCTGCAACTGAGAATAGTAACTGAGCAGGATTAGATCGAGGTTGTGTTTTAATTAAATCATTCACAACCATCAAATCAAGTGCGAAATCAACATATAAAGTCTAATAGATTAAAAGCACGGTTTGAAATAAATAAATCTGATATAACCTTCCAAATTAGGTTTGGTGATGAAGGTTATGACTTTCCTTGTACAAACCGCTGCAACACAAGATCAAATCAAATCGGTGCCCAGGCGGTGATGGACACGTCTCCGTTCTCCCTCTCCTTCACAGTAATATGTTGTCAATTTGTAGTGCAACCCTACGCCACTTGCCCCCTTCTATAGCTTTATGCACTTGTGGTTGACGCCGAGAAGATTTTGCTTTTAATTGGGCCATGAACACCTTATTCTGGGCTTGTATCGGGCTTTAGTCGATTTTGTAGTGTGATTATGATTATTGGATCAAGATGGTAGTTAGCCATGTCTCTACCTAGCTCTCTTTATTGAATCATCGATTATGTTGTTGGAATTTTTTATGTAATATTCTCTCGAAATTCTTTGACTTGCATGATTTTATGAATATTCTATCACCGTGTTAATGTCCAAAGGCGACATATTGTTCCCATGGTTATCTGCGTTCGATGTGAGGATAATTAAGAAACTATTTTTCATACTTCATTTTCTTGCAAAGTTGTAAGGATAGGTCTAGGATTATTTTTGGAAAGAGTTTGTTGCACTCTGGTGTAGCTAATGAGATTGGCGACATGATTCTTCTTGAGCATGATTGCCTTTCTGGTGAGGACGTGGAGTTGTTTATGGTTATATATCAGGCATGTTGGAAAAAGCGCAACACTTTCATTTTCAAACATTGTCGAGCTTCACATGTGCTGGTGTAGGATTGAGCAAGTTAATTGTTTGTGTTCCAATTGGCTAAACTGTTTCATAACATGTCTGTCAATTCTGCTATTTCTCAAAGTAGATGGGTTAAGCACCTCAAAAGAAAACTGAAGTTATATTTTACTTTTGCGTTGGACTGTAACGGCATTGAAAGAGTGATACATAACTATAAAGTACAAGTATGGGCTCCATTCTCAAAGTATTTTCATGGTTGGATTTCTCATTGTTTTCATGGGTGCTACTATATCTCGGTGATTATGATTTGAAAATCTAATGATCTTTATATCTCGATTCACTTAATCTTTATATCTCTCCTCACAAAATTTATTAAGGGGATAAAATATAGCCCTTTTTGACACCCATTAATTTCTCTTTCTCATTCTTATTCTCATTCTCATTTTTCATTTTAACCACACATTCTCCTAAAAAAATAATATTACACACAAATCAAAAACTTTTCATCACTTTTCCACCACACATTTCTTACATCAATCACTATTCCAAAAATTCTTTCTAATAAAAATGGGTTTCAAACAGGGGCATAGTTTGCAAATGTCAATAAATATAATTGGATAATTATATTCATACTATAGTTTCTGTTTGTCGCACTATATTTTAAGGATAATGCTACAAGTGCATGAAGCTGATGTGGCGATACATGCTACCATTCATTTTAAGTTAATTTCTCGTCCTTAAAAATAAAATAAAACCCAAAAATTGAAATATAAAACCCTGGGCGTTTTCACTTTCCCTCCATATTTCCAATCTCCCTCTCGACAGGCACATTCTTACCTACCCAATGGACGGACTATTAGATCATTTTTTCTCTTTTTCCGATGTGCTCGCCGGTAGATTGGAAGGCAATGCTAGCTCAATTGGTTAAATTTATTTTCCTTTAAATTCAAAGTGTATTATTGAAGGATCAATTTCTATATAATGTTTCCTTCATCTTCTTCAACCCAATACAGAGAAGGATATACATATTGTTCACGAAAATATGTTCGCTTTGAAAATTACCGCAAGTACATGCCTACATGATTCGTTAACAAGTAATACAGTGAAAATTATAAAATTTCGAGTATCCACAATAATTGATTTGATTTGATTTCTACTATCGAAACCTTAACCGAATCTATTTAACTCAAAATGGTTGATTGTGTAGATTGTATGACTAAACTATGACCAAAATATGATCAAAATGCAATTTAAACTAATGTGACTAAATAAATGCAAAGTTATGTCGAATGCAAAAATTTGATGGAATTAATATATGAAAAATGCACTAGGATCCCGAATCACCACGCAAGCTCACGTTTAACCCTTATTTCACAATTTGACAACACGATGATTTAGTTGAATAATCAATGTTTCTAACATATTTAATAATCTCTCTCGAGTAGAATTAAACCTATTCTAGCATACCATTTGACTATATTTCTATGACAAATGCAATATACAAGAATGCATGTCGTTTTGTAAACACTTAGAGATTCACGTAAAGCATAGCGGTATATTTCTATCCCCTTGATCCTGAATCACCAAACAAGTTCACGAGTAACTCTTATTTCACAATTTGACAACACGATGATTTAATTGACGAATCAATGTTTCTAACATATTCAATAATCTCTCTCAAGTAGAATTGAAACTATTTTCGCATATCATTTGACTATATTTCTATGATAAATGCAATATATAAGAATACATGACGTCTTGTAAACACTTAAAAATTCACGTAAAACATAATGGTATATTTATATCCCCTATCGGACTCTACGATAATTTATACTTTGTTGAATCCAATTCCCTTATTTCGAATGCATGAAATAGACCACTCATACTCACATAATCACGTGCATTTAATTATGGAGGCGTTGAAGTATATATAAATCATTCAACATAAAAGATATCACTCAAAACTTGAATATGAATCTTGAATTCTTCAATTTTCGATGTAGAAATCTCTTGGTTTTGCCTTCTCTTTACTTTTCATTGAATTTTTCTCTCTAAAGTGGCGTTCCCCTTCTTTTTCGACGTTTAAGGGTTATATACATGACATAAATCATGTTTCCATACGAGTTGGAGTCGAATTAGGAAACCAAGAATTTTCTCTTTTTTTTCATCTATGCGACCGCATAGAGTCCTATTTTTCATCACTTGAATTCCATGTTTGCTTCAATGCGGTCGCATCCACAGTAATACTATGCGATCACATAGTATTATTACTTTCCAAGTTGTGGCAATTTGGTACTTGAACTCCCATGATGTGCTTTTTTTTACCCCTTTTTCCTTTTTTCTTCCTTCCAATGCATAATTCACATGCTCAATTTGACGTTGCCATCCTTGCCTCTTCAATTTCTCCTTCGGGTCATCTTTTGACTATTTGCAATTCAGCCCCTAAACTTTGATTTTCCTTCATTTTAGTCAAGTTTTCCCTTTTTCTTCCAATTTCCACCAAAATCATTGTTATTGTCCTGCAAACACGAATTACATGAATTAATCTCTATTATGCACATTTATTGATAATTGTCCATATTTGTGAACCTAAATAAATGTGTTAAAACACCCTTATCACATATTGATGGATATATGTCGGACGACATCGTTGACGAGGTCGCCGACGACGGTATGCTTCTTTTTTCTAGTACATTTTCTCTTTTTTAAACAACTTGGTACTATATAGCATCACATATAGAAAATCGGTTAATGATTTAAGAATGACTACATCTTGGGTTTCAGTATTATGGACACAACCCGAAACTAATTTATTTAGATTTCAAAACAATTCATATTACCTTAATCTAATTTATTTAGATTACGCAACAATTCATGTAATGTGATGTGTATTTACTTGTTGACTTTACGATGCACGATGTAAATATAAAGCAATTGTTATTGCTTACAAATGCGGTTGCATATCGTTAACTCATTTGGGCCCTGTTTGAGCCAAATTATTATTTTATTAAAATGAAAAATATGACCGTTATCAATCACATCAATATTTAAATTTAAATTTTCTATCTCTTGTGTGCGCCCCAATAACGGCTATATTTTTCATTCTCATTTTACAATAATTTGGCTCAAACAGGGATTTTGTAAAATGTTATTCATGTAGGAGTGAAGGTTAACTCATCTGATTTTGTGGCCGTGAATCAACTTGGGCAATCAATTCTATTGAGTTGTGGTTTAGTTTCGAACGAATATGCAAACACGTTTGTTTAGATATTTAGGACATGGTTTAAATGCATAAATGGAAAATATCCCAATGGAATCATTAATAATCAAGATCGGGCAATGCAAACTACTATTGAAATCATTTTCTCGAACACTAAACATAGATGGTGCTTATGGTATATACCGAAGAAGTTAAATGCATAAATGACAAGGGTTCAATTATGTATGCTATACATGGGTTGGTCTATGACACACTTAGTTGTGAATAATTTGAAGAAGAGTAGTTGAACATGCTCAATCATTTCGAGTTGCAAGATAATGATTGGTTGAATTGACTCTATAATGAGAGAAGTCATTGGGTACCATGCTGATTGAAAACTACATTCTGCGCTATTACGTCAACCTCCCAACAAAGCTAAAGCATGAATGCGTTCTGTGACAGCTATGTGCATTAAAAAACATCATTAAAGCTTTTTGTGCAATAGTATAAGTTCAAAAGTGAAGTAGAGAGAATCTCAAGCTAATTTAGATCATTCTCGCAAATGGTTTCATGTGTTATTATGTATCATATGGAGAAATACTTTCAAGAAGTATATACTATCACAAAATTCAAGAAATTCCAACAAGAGTTCACGGGGAAGGTTTACTGTGAAGTATTATTTGCGGAAGACTTTTTCATGTTAACGAAATACCAGGTGCGTTAGGATATTAACCACAGAAAAGGGATGAAAAAAATATTTACAGTTTGTTTTTGTAGAGACAATTTCAAGGTTGAATGCAATTGTCATTTGTTTGAGTTTTGAGGTATTATTTGCAAACACGAAATCTCAGTTCTAATTCGGAATGATGTGGCATTGCTTTCCCATAAGTATGTTTTGAGGAAATGGATGAGAGATGTCATTAGACCATACATATAGGTCCCAACAACGAACTATGGTTTGGTTTCTATTGTTGAACAATTGAGATATAAGTAGTTGTGTGTTGCTTTTACCAATATGGTAGACTTGGCAGCTGCAAGTAAAGAACATTCCAAGCATCTCTGGGGTAGATTGAATTCCAGACAAACGAATTGTCTACATCGAAATGTATTAGCTTGGGAGTGCATGGATCTGAAGCTCATAATGATGAAAGCATAAACATTCTAGATAAAAAAATAACAAAAAAACAAATGTACACTAAAAAAATCGGGCAAAAAAGTCTGTTGAAAACAAAGTTGAAGAAATCAAAGCATCGCAAAAAGGTGTAAGCATTTCGATGTGCCTTCTAATTATGTAATCATTTGAAATAAGTTTAACAGACTTTCTCCTGTCAAATCCACAGTTCCAAATTAGTAGGCGAAAGACATTGTCGCAAACACTACAAATGTTCAGGATGCCCAAGTTCACAATATAACTTTGACTTTTAAAAACTCTTTTAAAACACGAGTTCTGTCAACAGATTGCCAACAACTTTAAAATCTAACACTTATTGATCACTCAAATTTGAACAAAGTTACTCATTCATCACCCGTGTCATTTTCATTAGTCCATGTGGACAAAAAATAACATGATGGATGAAAAATTCCACGTGACATTGATAGAGTTAAAAAAAATAACAGCATGGACAAAAAAAAAGTGCCACGTAGCATTTTTTATCCGTCCATTGATTTTTGTCCAAGTGGACTAATGAAAATGATATGGGTGATGAATATATAATGTTGTTCAAATTTGGGTGAGTAAGGAATAACCTTTTAAATTTTAACAAGGAAGTGTAACCTATAGCAAAATTCAACGAGTAACGAGTAACTTTTTAAATTTCGATGAGTAAACAGTTAATTAAATTAACTCAAATTTCCACCTGTAAATTTTAAAACCCTCAAAAAAAATTCAACAAATTTTTTTTCGATCTAACCCATGTTTAAGCCCATTCGTTCATTTTTCCTCAAAACATTCTCTCAATGAATAATTATACGTGTAAATTCAAATTTTTTTAGCCCTTGTTTGGTGCACATTTTGAGTCTAAGAATGCATTTTTTTGTTTGATGTGATGAGGAATATGTGATTGAAAGATAAGGAAAAATTATTGATGTGATAGAAACTATTATTTTATTGAAAAATGTGTGATTGAAAATGAGTAGAAAAATGAAAATGAAAAAAAATATATGACTCAAACAAGGCTTAATCACATTTTTCAAAATCTATCATTACAAAATCTATTTTTTAAAAAGACGTGCTCAAACATAACCCTAGGTCAATCCACATGCATAAAACATTTGTAAAATAATACTTTTGGTTTTGGTAGGATTAAAAATTGATTATTGGTTTATTTAAGAATAGGTATTCCAATAGTGAGACTAAATTCATAAATCTCAAGGAACCTTTCAAGTAGTTGTATAATTACTTTCTACAAAAATGAAAAATATATACCAAATGTAGCATGTCCATTGCAAAAAACTAAGAACATGGTTGAGTTTGATTGAGTACCAAAAAATAAAAAATAAAAATTAGGTATATAATTTGAGGAAATATATTTAAAAATAGAAGCGTTAGATAAAAAAAATTCATTAACATGTACTTAATATTTTATTATTTTATATTATCATTAGGTCTAAAAGATTTTATACAAAAAAAAAATTTCTTAAACAATGTTATTAATTTATTTTGTATTCATTTATCAATGTTTTACTACGTCATATAAGATTTTTTTTTATTTTTATTTTTTTCAAAATTCGGAGTTTCATCGTCATAATTTTCAAGTGGAAATTACATGAATCCCTACTTTTCAAGATCAAAGTTCAAAAATCAGATTTTAAGTTTTAATATTCAAAAATCAGATGTTTTATATATAGATACAAGTTTTTTTTATATTTAATTAAATATTAATAAAAATATGATAAAACTTAAATTATATAATAGGTGAAACCCTAAATCATTTTCAATCATATTTTCTCTCACTAGATTCTCTCCCCCTCTCCTCTCCTCTCTCTCC
>CAIGRF010072490.1:0-11414 GCA_903798235.1 Fraxinus ornus | reverse complement strand
GACAATTTGAGACTAAAAATTAATCTGTGACATGTAAGTTTTTTATCCGTGACCAATAAAATAATAGGTGACCTATAATATTATTGATTTGTGACCTCCGTGACCTCCAAAAATTTTGATCTGTGACCGATAAACAAATTGTGACCTAAATCTTTTTAGAAATGTGACCTCGAAACAATTCGTGACCTATAAAATTTCTGATTTGTGACCTACAAAATTTTTGATCGGTGACCGATAAACAAATTGTGACTTATACATTTTTTTTAGCTGTGACCTCGAAATAATTTGTAATTTATAAAATTATAATTTGTGATCGAAAAATAATATGTGACTAATTAAATTGTGAATCTGTGACCATATTATATAAATATGTGACCATATTATGTAAATCTGTGACGGTCATCGGAGCAATCATCGGAATAGTTACCAGAACGATCGTCGGAATCAGAGTGGTCGCTGGACGGTCGTCGGAGCATTGATGGTGGTGGAGGTGGTGAGTTAATTATATATGTATGTATGTATGTATGTATGTATGTATGTATGTATGAGTCAAAAATCTGATTTTTGAAATGTGAAAGTTATTTTTTTATTTTTGAAATGGGGTAAACTTAAAGTGGGATTTATGAATTTTTCCCAATTTTCAATGAGTACTATTCTCAAATAGAAGTTTTGAAATGAAAATCGAGAAACAAAGTTTTGAATTCAAACCATAGACAACGAAGATTGTAGTGGACCTAGTTTAATGTTAGACAACCTACTCAAATTAAGACAATTGGGCTGCGTTATCATAAAAAATGAAGGTTTAAGTAGCCATAGTTAGTTTGGGCAAGGCTACTCAACCCATACTTTAGCTATGTTTGAGCCTCATTAATCATTATATAAAAACTCATTTCTAACCTCATATTGTTTCAATAAAATAATTTTACATGTAAATTTTAAAACAAATCTTAATTTTTAACTACACGTTCTCCATAAAAATCACTATTACAAAATTCATTCTTTCAAGAATGAGGCTTACACACCTTTAGGTAACTCGAGAACATGGACAGATCCAGCACCCGACGTGCCGAGCATTCACCCGTGTAGGATACTACGAGAAAAAGATTAGGGAATATTTTATATTAAATAATAAATATATATAACTATTAGTGCACAATGCAAGGTGGACTGGGTTCGATTATTTTCACACTCACTCTTTCTTTTAATGTTTTAACAAATAATAATAAATAAATAAAAACTGTGCCCGCCTTCAACTAAAAAATAGTGTATTTTATATTGTAAAATACTTGCTTTGGATTCAAGACTCTGGGTTTGATTCCAATCACCTCCTCTCATTCTTTTAATTTTTTAACAAATTAAATTATAAATAAACAATTATATATTATCGGTTTTCGTTTCCAAAATATCATTTTTAAGGAATTTAGGGCATGTTCTTTTTGCTGTTTTAAGGCCATTTTCAATTTTCAATTTCAAAAATATTGAAAACACGTTTGCTTACCTATTTTCAGAAACAAATTTCCAAAAACAAGTTTAAAATTTACAAAGAAAATGGAAACCGCCAAAAAAGTCGTTTTGGCTGTTTTCAGTAAAAACTAAGTCAAAACTTTTTTTTTTTTTTGAAAACAATTATTTAAAATGACAAAAAGAACGCGTTGAAAATTCAAGGTATGTTCTCTTTGTTGTTTTCAGGCTATTTCAGTTTTTAAAAATACTGAAAACACGTTTACTTACCTATTTTCAGAAACGAATTTCCAAAAACGAGTTTAAAATTTACAAAGAAAATGGAAAACGAAAAAAAAATGTTTTGATTGTATACAGTTAAAATCAAGCTAAATTTTCAAAACGCGAAAAATGGCCAGATTTTACCAACAGTGGAATAGTTTAGTTGGTAGAGTCACATATTTTTTGAAGGTCACGAGTTCGATTCCGTTTCACCACATTTCAATACAAAGGAATTTTCATTTTATATATACAGTCTGAAACTTCTCTCCACGAAGGGAAAACAATCGTGCACTGCACTGAGCTATGCGGAGAGCAATATATTTTGTGTATTGTACTGTACCGTAGGAGCATTGCCTCCACACCCTAACCCTTTTAGCGTCCTGACATAAATTAGATTTTTAAGTATCATCATTTCAAAATTAAGGATAGATATTTTAAATTTCAAAAATCAGGTTTCATTAAAATTTATTTATGATATAACTAATTAATTATATATTTTATTAATAAATATATTAAGATCACAGATCTATGCAATTTGGTTACAATTCAAAAAAATTATAAGTTGCAGTACATTCATCGGTCATGAATTAAAAATTTAAAAGTCACAATTTGTTCATCGGTCACAAATCACAAGATTTATAAGTCACACAACTTATTTTATGGTCACAAAATATCAAATTGTAGCTCACATTTTTAGGTCACATATTATTTATTGTTTACAAATTAACAAATTTATTGTCACAATCAACTAAATAATTGGCTCAAACACCTACATCCCATCCTAATATCTCATCCCCACCCACAAACACGACAACCATGACCACCACCAATATCACCACCACACACCACAACAACCACCACGCCATCATATGCCATAGTAATCGCAAACTCACCATCACAGCACCCACAAACACCACCACACATAAATCTCGACACCATAGTAACCCAAATCCGCCATCTTATAAATCCATTATTACCCATACTCAAATCATACCTACAGGCCACAATAGCTTTAATCCACCAACTGCATCACGCAGCAACACCATACCCTTCGCCCACAGCCGCTATGGTGCGACCATACTCAGCGCGCGTAGCCTCTGCATCGTTGGCGCTCATCGCCACTTTGAAACAACAACATTGCAAATTGGTGGAGATCTTAATGTACTTTAAGTCAGCAAAACTGGAGATTGGTGGAGATCTTAACGTTGGGTGCTTATTCATTGTGGTGGTATCCAATAGTTGTTAGAGAGAGAATGTAGAGAATGGAGAGAAATTTAGGGGCTGTTATTTTCGTGGTGGTGCTAGCGACGGGAATAGAGAGAAAGGGGGAGTGAAAATGAAATAATTAGGGTTTGAAATTGAATAGGATTGATTTAAATAAAAACTAATTTAAAAACTATTAATTAAAACCTGATTTATGTATTATAAAAGTTGATTTTGAATTTATGAAAATGATATTTTAAAAACCTGTGAGGTTGTAATTTCCTCGTGAATTAAACCCATAAGGCCTTGATCCAGTAAACTTCTTGTATTTCACTCTATATGATCCACATATACAATCACTATGAGCATAAAATGTCTAGATTTTCTATTAACAATCATATACACTCAGTTGAATGTAGGGTAGCTCTTGAAATACGATGAGGCATGCTTCATTTCCAGGATACTAAGGTTATAAAAAAAGATTTTAAAAATTTCAAAATAAACGCGTTTTCCCGTTTTCTATTTTGAGAAACAGTTTTTCAAAATGACAAAAAGAAAGTATTTTCAACAATTTCAAAACAGACATTTAAAGCACAAAAGTTAAAATGAATTCAAAACTCAAAACTTAAATATGAAGAGAACAACCCCTTATTGACTCAAATTATTATTTCATATCATTAGTTTTCGTTTTTGAATTATTTTTTTTAGGAAATTTATTGACTGTAATTATTATTTCATAATATATACTTTTATTATTGGATTTTATCAATTTATTTTGTAAAATCTAAATTTAGATGATTTAAGTACCGCTCATTTTTCTTTTAACAGTTCAAAAAACATTTGAGTCAAAAATAGTTCTAGTTATAAAAATCATTGTTTTAAAAATTTTGAATAAACTTCGTCTAAACTCGAAGCTTGTCTCCACAGTTTAATCATGTTTTACGTATAAACTTTATCTTGTCTCATTTAAGTTTGTAAAAACTTGAAACTTGATCATCCATATATGATTGAAAAATGTATTTTTTTTAAAAAAAATTATCTCGGGTTCTGTTGAATTATATTTTCATTTGTATATGACACTTAAGTTTTAGTGCATTTATATATTGATTGAATTTTTTTAATATTATTTAATTAAATATTATTAAATAATCTCGCTATTGCGGCGGTCAACGATCAACGGCTGCCCTAACTGACTAATATCTTAGATTCGTCACTACTCGAAAATAAGTAGAAGAGACTTGTTCGTGAAAAATAAGCTTGAACAAGGTATCTTATACCCAAGTGACTTTCTTCAATCAATTCTGCTCCTTTTCTTGTGAACAAGGTTAATCGGCAATAGAAATAACTAGAGGATGAGAATTCGAGTTCAGTTAATATATATATATATATATAAAGCAACTTCATCTAATTGGAGTAATCAAGAATTGAAGTCAAGTTGCATATAACATGTAAAAATTGTTGGTATTTAACAAAAACAATCTTGCATATTGCTTTTACTTTTGAATTAATTGAACTTAATCAGAACATTAACAGAGAACCTTGTATACGATAACCAAATTCGAGAAATTACAGTGTACCGCCCATCTTCGGACAGGGTAAGTTTTCTTTTATTCCTTCAATTGGATGTTAGACTGAACATCTCTCTTAAATAAAATATGTCATTAAAAGTGGTTTTAAATATATATTAAAAAAAAAAAACATAATAAAATCCATGCCACCATAGTGGGCGTCAATGTATACAATAATAATGTGGATCCTTTGGTTCACCAAAATAGCTATATAGACTTGAAATACAAATGTATCTTACACCTCCTGTTTCACAATATATTTGCATTCAAATTGGCGTTTTCCTTGGGGTTGGGGTTGGGGTGGGGATGGTTGAAGAGTGAATATATATATAACAAAAAAAACTAACGAACATATACTGTGTAACCTTCAATTCTCAGTTTTAGATAATTTTTTGGTCATCAAATGGGACCATGTCTCGCCAAAATAAATTAAATGGGACAATCACTATAAACTACACATAATATGCTGCTGGAATAATAGTTTGACCTGAATATGGATGTCGACTTACCCAGACCGAGCAAGTTCAACATCCTTAACAGTAGTTCTGCCGACTTCCTCCTTCAGCAATCTAATTTCCTCGTCAGTCAAGCTGGTTTTCGAAAGGGGTGCTACCTTGGAGTTAGCCCGCTTTTCAACCTCAACTGCCCAACTATAAATAACCATGCCAACAACTGCAATAAGCATCCCCATGATGTTCTTAAAAGTCAGCTCCGAGTCAAATAGCAGCCATCCTAATGTGAGGACGGCCACTGTTTTCATGTGGCCTAAAACTTGGAAGGAAACCGCTGAAAATCGTCCAATGCAAAGATATTGGCTCACATTGCAGAATACGGCTAGAGAACATGAAAGGAGTATAAAGAACTGCAAATATTGCCAACTCGGGTCAAATGAATAGACACAACTAATGATTACTACTACTACAGTGTACTAAAATGTAAAGAATTGAGCTGAGCAAGTGAGAAATAGGTGCTTACGATGACTCCAGTAGAAAACTTGTAGTCCAAAATTAACTTTCCAGAGAGATAATAGTCCACTATAGGACCAAACACAAGAAGAGAACAAGCTTGAATAGGAGCGGTTTTACTTAACAGTTCAAACGATCCAATAGAGTACTTTTTCTGCAGAGAACCTATTGACTGAATCAAAAGAATAATTGTCCAATCAAACATCTGCCTGCATAACATTGGAGAAGACGATTTTCCAAAGAATAGTTATAGTAATACTTCTTTTTTCATGGGAAAGATATATTTTTTTTGGTTGAAGGGTTGGGGGGAGGGTGTGGCAGGCTGGTTCACATAAAACAGTTAGACATAGTTTTATAACGAAGGCATGCTTAAAGCTTGTTTCCTTGGGGACATGAAACTGTAAAATCAAGTTCAAAGAAGTCAAAATAGGAGTTTCATATAGCATTTTTGAGGTGCTGCTCATGGTGAACTGAAGCGTAGAAATGTCTGTAAGGGAAAGCTATAAGGCAAAAGATTGGATCATAAAGAAGACACCATGGTGCACAATTATGTTCTTTAATAATTTTTCATCTCCATTTTCTGTGTTTTAACATGAGCTACAACATTGTGGGATCTCACACTGTGTGTTGTGATCCCTTCCCACCTCAGGAGAGGTGGAATCCATCTCATGCATATGCCTTTAAACTAATAACCTACACAAGAGAAGCATATTTAGCCCATGTTTGGCTCATATTTATAAATTGTTTATAAACACTCAAGCCACTTATTATCCACACATTTCTAGGGACCCACAAATACTACCTACTACCTAATTCTGCAACATTTATCATTATCAATTTATAATTTGAACCAATATAAACACTTTCCAAACGTGCTTTTTGTCTTGGCAAAAAGATTCTGCAAGATGTTGATGAAGCTTGTACATAAACTGGATTAGGATAGCTTCCCAGATTGAGCAGGATAAGTTCAACTGAATGACCGATAAGGTTCAGTATGTAAATCCACTAATAATTACTATAAAAGAGCATAATTTCTAAAAAGAAAAACTATATTTATCATGCTTTACTCATCCACAAAACTGTTAAAAATACAGCTGACCACTCTAAATCAAAATATTAACAATACTCTGACAGGAACTGGAAGCCACGACAAAATCAGAATTCATCACAGGCTATTTAGAAGCTTTAAAACAACTCAAAAGATTGCATTCTATGTTATCTAGAGAACTATTTTCAAATTTGTTAATTGGCATCAAAGGGAACCCAACCTTTTAACACATCCAATATAATGGGAATGGAAATTAAATATACTCACAATTTGCTGCAGTGATGTTGACAAAACTGCGACACAAGCACAGATAAAACCCTTGGCATTAACTTTAACATCAGTTACAGTGCAAACACCGACACCTATAACCACAACCACAACAGCCATCTTAACTTCTTTCGAGTAATGCTTACTGTGAAGAATCCATTCCATCACACAGACCACCGGAATCATGCTCAATTTTGATATCTACACCAAAAGTACAACAGTAAATTAGCTAAATCCAAAAGGTAGCGATTTACATACAAAAAATTAAAAATAAACATGGTATCAGTTATTTAAAGGGCGACATCATTGAGGGTACAACTTCAACAAAAACTATCAGTTCAGAAGAAAACTTTTAGTTCATTTCTCAACAACTCCACTTCCAACTAATCGACAAACAATTTTAACAATATGAAAACAAATATTAAAAAATAATTAACCACAAATGCAAAAGTAAACTATTTAGGAAAACAAATACTAAATACTAATGATTGTTGACTGAACACTTATTGTATCATCAACCTCTATATGGAGAGACATCCTGCAGATCTCATTCTTCATGTCAAGTTTGTTAATAATAATAGATTTCTTCAGAAGCTCACTTCATTTTAATCAGAGGGATTTACGAAGAACCAGAAAATTATAAATACTAGTCAAATGAAGTATGAAAGTGTGATTCACTGATCAACATAAAGAGATGTGCAGTCCTCTGTTTTTTATGTACGTGGCTAGGATTTGCAAATAAACTTTTAAGTTGTACTACAAGTCAATTTGATATTAGTAAGTGGTTGTACAGAGATCAATGCATGCTTAAACCTCCAACCTCAGTGGATCCTTCAATCGAGTTTTACTTCCTAAAGAAAGGGCAAAGAATATAATTGCAAGAATATTTGATAAATGGATGTCATCAGGTTTTCAAGTATGTCCAATGAGAGTTGGGGAAGAAATGAAAAGAATAATTAAATTGCCAAAAAATACAAGTAAATTCCAAGTAAGCTTATGATAATCAAATATATATATATATATAGAGGGAAGACTTGAACACCATCATGTAACATAAAAAAATAAAAAACATGCGCAGTGTGTCACTGAGTATCATACTTGGTAAAATCCAACTGAGTTTAGCATGAGACTTAAATTCATCCCTGTGATTGACATATTGGCAACAATTGAGAACCAGAGAAGTTCCCAAAGAGGGATGTGCTTTGATGCTGAAAGGCCTGTGGCATTGGAGACCATACCAACAAGTGCGGTAACAGCAAAGTGAAAACCAGTCAACGTTGTAGCTGCGTGAAGCAAAACACGAAGTATTAAGAATGCTGTAGAGTTTGGTCTACCTTTCAAGCAGCATAAAAACAAATAAAAATCATAAAATACTTCTCACCAGTAAATGATTATAAAAGAATTGATAAACAACTGCAAACGGATCAGTTAAGAATATGCAGGCAAGGCCCACAGACCATGGAGCATAATCGTGTATTTCCTTCTTAAATCTAAACCTAAGAATGCCAATTGCATCAACCAAAATGGACCCGAGGCCATATTTACAAACAAATTCACCAAAATAGATTATTTGCAGGTTTTATGAATAATTGAAACTAATAAATGCATATGGGCTAAATGTTCCTAACATTAATGGAATCGGCACATCCCACAGATCAAAAACTGACAAACACCTGGAGATCCAATCCTGAATAGATTACAGTAATCAATAAACTACTATCTAAAGTTGAAGGCAATCCAACAGAACACGTCTACACGAAACATGAATTTTGAATTAACACCCATCAAAATTCAAAATTCGATAGCAAATTGACAAAGATATGAGATCTGATAGAGCAGGGACTAACCAAAGCTGAAAGCATAGCCGCTGGATGACATGAGTTGCTTGTTGGCCATAATGATTCCAACAGAACTGATAACATTCATTGCCCATGCGCCCACATCAGATACTGCCGACGATTTCTTCTCCGACTCCATTTCTCTCCCACTAATTCAACTATTACTCTACTTCTACTACAAAAATATAAAACAGTACTAGATTCTTGTGTAATAAAGTAAAAATTAAGCAAAGATCCACCCCCAAGAAATGAAGTAAATGAATAGATCTCGCACCTAATATGTATAAGATGTACCGACGAAAACAACCGATTGACAAAATTGAATAAGAGAGAGAGAACAGTACGACGAAGAAGACGACCGATTATGACGAAGAAATGCAAATTTATCAAAATCTAAAACATGGGATTTGTTTCTTTTCTCGATTTAGAATTAAAAAAATAAAAATCAAGCCTGCATTTGTTTGTCCTGTTAAAGGGGTGGAGGCATGTGGGTTTTGGTGTATTTATGCGAATGCGTAAAGTTCTAATCTGATTCAATACGTGAAATTCACATGAAAACAGCCAGACGCTTGAGGTTTCACGCTTCTACTCTCTCTGCCTAGATGGGTTTACTTTTATGCAAGTAATCTTGGATCCGGCGTTGCCCATCTTCCTCGAACATCAACGCGTATTCCTCCTGATTTGATCCGCTGTCAATCAAATATTTTCTTTTCTTTTACCAGAATCTTGTGTCCATTTAAAGAAAAGTAATAATATGAATTTTAAACCAAGCGATAATTAAAATCAGACTTTAATAAATTTTAATAAAAGTAGATGAAATGAATGGTTGAAAAATTGTCAGACTTATAAAATATTTAATTAAAATTAATTGTTGACTTTGATTGTATTAAAATCTAATCGGTACCAAACAATGGCTAATAAAAAGAAATATGGTAAATTCGTCGCGTGGTCTCCAACATTTCATAAAAGGACATTCATAGTCTCAAATTTGTATATGATATATGCAGGAAGGAAAATATTTACTTAAATGTTAAAAAATAATACTGCTTGTACGTAATATTTTACATATATATGCTCTATTTGAGCCAAATTATTATCTCATTAAAATGAAAAATATAACCGTTATCCATCATATCAATATTTAAATCCAAATTTTCTATCTTTTGTGTGGGGCCCAATAACGACTATATTTTTCATTCTCATTCTACAATAATTTGACTCAAACAGGGCCATACTAAAAAAAAAGAAAGTTACGGGATGTCTTCAATTAAGATTTTGATAAATTTTAAAAGATTATAAATCATAATGAATTTCGTGAATTTGAATAGATATCCACAAATTTCATAAAAATCTCATCAAATATGGTAAAATTTCAAAAGAATTGATTATATTTACTTTTAAGTTTGAAATCCATTTAAATATTTTAAAATCTCTCTATTAATGAAATCTTTATAAATCTACTAGTTATGGAGAATGCTCAATTTTATTTTATTTTATTTTATAAAAAATTCATTGAATTTTATTAAAATCTCAATTGGAGATACATAAATTTTAATGAATTTCATTAAAATCCATTAAAATCTCGATTTATGACCTCTGAAGTTAGAATAATTTTTAAAATCCATCACAATTGACTTGAATATCAGTAAGTTAAAGCGCATATATGATATTGCTTAACTGTTAGTGATATTAAGATAATATTTTGATAACGTTTTAAGTTACAATACTTTAAATACGAATTGACAATTAAAGTCTAAATAAATATGGTTAATAATTGATTTAGGTATTAAGGGTTTAATGTAGTTATTAATTACAAAGTACATACACAGCATTCAACATATTGCAAATTGGAAGAAAATAATAATTCAACTATCCTCAGTCAAGTTTGGATTTCATTAATTATCACTATAAATATAGCTCATGTTTAATGAAGATTAAAATCATAATTTTTTTTTTTTATATTTTGATAAAAGTTAATGAAATGTGTAGTTAAAAAATTCGACCATGCTACATGTACAATGGTGGATGACCAACACTCACGATAGGGGGCCTTTTTTTTTTGAATCTTTTAATCAAGCGGGGCCCACACGCATACAAGATGTTGTCAACCTTTATTGTCATCCATTTATGTACAAATGGAATTATCCTAAAAAGTCATACGTTCCATAAAATAGATGGTTAAAATTAATTATTGATTTTAATCCCTACCAAACAGGGTCATAAGTACTATGAGATTTTTATATGATTAAAATTAATTATTAACTTTAATTAAAATTAAAATTTAGATTTTAGTCCCAACCAAATCGGATCATAAGTATACATGTTAAAAAATAATACTACTTGTATGTGACGTTTTACATATATACTAAAAAAAAGTTAAGGGATATCCTCAACTAAGATTTTGATGGATTTTAAAAGATTATAAATAATAATAAATTTCATAAATTTGAATAGATATCCACAAATTTCATAAAAATCTCATCGAATATGGTAAAATTTTAAAAGAATTGATTATATATACTTTTAAGTTTGAAATTCATTTAAATATTTTAAAATCTTTCTATTATGAAATCTTTATAAATCCACCAATTATGGAGAATGCTCAAATTTAAAAATAAAAAATAAAAAATCATTGAATTTTATTAAAATCTCAATTGGAAACACCTAAATTTTGATGAATTCCATTAAAATCTCAATTGATATTAAAATCCACCAAAATCTCAATTGAGGCAACATCCATTAAAACGCATATATGACATTGCTCAACTGTTAATGATATTAAGATAATATTTTGATAACGTTT
>CAIGRF010072428.1:3095-25208 GCA_903798235.1 Fraxinus ornus | reverse complement strand
TTCCCTTCCTTTTTTATGCTATGATCCTAAACCATTTGCAATAATAAATTCTAACATATGAAATCGATTTACCGTGTTAGTTTACCATCAAATATTGTAAAATATAATTTGTGACGATAATCACTAACGTGCAACGCACGTTTTCCTCACTAGTGTTGGGAAAATGTGTGATTGACTTGTTGAAAAAACGTTTTAAGAAAAGTGAATTTTGAAATTTTAAAAAAAAGAAAAAAAAAAAAAAAAGGCAAAAAAAAAAGGAGGAAGGGCTAGGCTCGTATTCGTGGTTGCACGCTTTTCTCACTAGTGTTGGGAAAATATGTGATTGACTTGTTGAAAAAACGTTTTAAGAAAAGTGAATTTTGAAATTTTAAAAAAAGAAAAAAAAAAAAAAAAAGGCCAAAAAAAAAAAAGGAGGAAGGGCTAGGATCGTATTCGTATATTGAGACCAATTATAGGTGTACGCAAGACAGTACACACATCAACTTCTCACTGTCGGTGGAGACTCGGAAGCTGCCCCGTCGTTTTCTATTTTACGCATTTCTCATCATATATAAACAATCACACACTCATCAACAGCTATACATATATGGATTTACGTGTATCTCCGTAGAAGGGAATCAAGAGAGTATCAGAAAGGTAATTATCTTTCTTGCTGCGTCTCTCTCTTACTTCAATTTTTAGTTTGCATTTTTTCTCATATTTCGATTTAGATCTGGAAGTTGATGTATTGTTTTAAGGTGATTACGAAGAAAAATATGTTTCTCAGCGGCGGAGTGTGCGATATCGTTAGATCTTTAGGCGATTGTTTAATTTTCGTTCAATTTGTTTGTGTGAGTATGGTAATGAACAGATATGTGAGAGTGAATGATATTGATAGATTTTTGTTAAGTTTCTTTCACAAAAATGGTTCCTGATAATTTTAAGTAGGTTGAGCTTAAAGTTGACTACTGACTTCAATTTGATTGACATAATTGAATATTTTCTTTTCTGGGGCTCATTTATTTGAATACCTTGTAACTTGTAAGTCAAACAGATAGAAAGAAAATCGGAGACTAAAAGATTATTTGTTTTAATTGCTAAATGTGGATTGAAGGAAGGCCTGATCGGGAATTCACTTGATTTTCATTTTACATAATTGTGTATTTAGCCCTTGTTTGGTCCCATTATTTCAAATATATATTTTTCTCTCATATTTTCAACCTCACATTCTTCGATAAAATAACATTACACGCAAACCTAAAACATTTCCTTATCTCTTAACCAACAGTCTCCATCAAATCACTAATGCAGCTCAAACTGGCTCTTAATTTTTTTAATTTGATATTTACGCGGTTAGATGTAGATCTTATCTGTAAATTGAGGAACTCTAATTGAAAGAGTTATCTTTTCAGTGAAGAGGCTTTAGGCATGTGGAAATTTGAGTGAAGCTGATATCTATTTGCTTGTAAATCCATTGCTCTCATTTTAGCTAAGTGATGACGGAATCTGAAGCGGAAATTAAGGTTAGCACGAAAAGTTTCTGCATTGTTATTTTTAATGTTTGTGGGATGCTTAATATTCTTCAAGGTTGAACTTCTAAAGGTCTTTAGCTGGCTTTTCTAACTTATAACTGAATATGAGCAGTTGATTTTGTAAATCCCCTAATATGAACTTCTTTATTGCCCATGCACTATGATTTGTAGATTTTGACGTTATATTGAACTTAAATAAAGTAAACTTTATGCTGAATGATTTATAGATTGTGAAATCAATTTGAATTTATTCCTTAAGAGTGTGCTGAAATCTTTTGTCTCATTTTTTGGGTTTACTTCTCCGATTGAATTGTTTATGCAGTGGATTTTAGAATAACTAAACCTCGGAGTCATTGGATTTCTTTGTTACTGAATTGTGGTGCTGAATTATCAGGGAAAGACCTTGAAGAACATGGGCAGTCAGGTCTGCCAGATCTGTGGTGATAACTTGGGCTCAACTGTTGATGGTGAGCCATTTGTTGCTTGTGATGTCTGTGCATTTCCAGTTTGCAGGCCTTGCTATGAATATGAGAGGAAGGATGGGAATCAGTCTTGCCCTCAGTGCAAAACCAGATACAAGAGACACAAAGGTATATATATTGTAGGCTTGTTGATGTTTAGTAATTGACTCTACATGAGTGTGAGCACATCTATTAAAGACGATATCAATATGTTTATGATTTTTCTTTTTAAATGGTTATACTATAACTTATGTTTGATATTTTTTGTACATTAGTGCATAAAAAAAACTCAAGGTAGTAAAAAATTGACTTCAAGCGAGCACTTCCTGTTCAACTAAGACCAACAAAATGTAACAGGACGACAGGAAAGCTTAATTATTGTGAACAATAGCCAAACGATTATTATTATAGGAATGTTGATTTGCGGGCAAATATTGGTCATTCAATTTTTATCTTCGTATTCTTAAAGAAAACTAGCGACATTACATTTTGAGTGGTGATTAATAATATTTGAAACTTAATTCTGGATTTTTGAAAGTGACTTCTTGCACTTCACTTTATACAGGAAGTCCTGCTATTAGTGGTGATGGGAAGGATGAAAATGTCAATGATGATGGTGGCAGCGATCTTCATTACGCTGAAACTCAAAATGAGAAGCAAAAGGTTTCAGAGCGTATGTTGAGCTGGCACATGAATTATGGACGAGGAGAAGATATTGGGGCACCAAAATATGACAAAGAGGTCTCCCACAATCATATTCCTTTGCTTACAAATGGAACAGACGTATGTTTTATATGCTTATCGTCCATTGCTTCATACCTCCAAACCGAAGATATAAGTTTTCATTTTTCGTGTAATAGAGATACATAAAACCTCCCGCCCTCTATTTCAGGTTTCTGGAGAACTTTCTGCAGCGTCACCTGGACGCCTTTCAATGTCATCTCCTCCACCTGGAGGTGGTGGTAAACGTATGCATCTACTTCCTTGCGACTGACATGGATAAATCATAATAGTTTTTTTATGACCTCATTTATTCTTGCATCAAGTTCTTTTTATTCCCTGTTTGGCACTTATATTCTTTCTTTAACTGCAGCTAGGGCTGTGGATCCAGTGAGGGAGTTTGGATCTCCAGGATTGGGCAATGTCGCCTGGAAAGAGAGAGTTGATGGCTGGAAGATGAAGCAGGAAAAAAATGTTGTTCCAATGACAACTAGCCATCCCCCTTCGGAAAGGGGAGCTGGAGATATTGATGCCAGCACAGATATTCTTGTGGATGACTCTTTGCTGTGAGTTCCTTATTGTTCTAGTTATATTGATAATTCGGCTTCTCACTGACTATCTTCTGGTCATGATATCTGGGAATATTGTTTTGAATACGTAGAAGACCTTAGTTTTGTACCTTTTTAGCTGCACAAGTTTCAGTTCAATGTGGTTTTTTATGTAAACGAAGTTAGTGTGATTCGGGTGTAATTTACCTAAAGACTGTTTTATACAAATAAGGCAAGTGTCTTCTATGCAAGATTTACTGATTTTCATCAAATAAGGCAGCTGTCGTTCCTGTACCTGATTTGTCATAATGCTGCAGGAATGATGAAGCTCGACAGCCCCTTTCAAGGAAGGTTTCTGTGCCATCATCCAGGATAAACCCTTACAGAATGGTTATTGTGTTACGACTTGTTATTATCTGCATTTTCTTACACTACCGATTGACAAATCCAGTGCCAAATGCATATGCTTTGTGGTTGATATCCGTGATCTGCGAGATCTGGTTCGCTATATCCTGGATTCTGGATCAGTTCCCGAAATGGCTGCCAGTAAATCGTGAAACATATCTCGATAGACTCTCTCTTAGGTGGGAAATTTTCTGTTTATTCAATTTATATTTTTTGGTCTTCATTTTGCTTTGTTCAGTTCACTTTTGTTTTTCTGAAATTATCCAAACCATCATTTTCTACACGGTTTTCGTTTCTCTGATTACATCATAAAAGTTCCAAATTATATACCTGATTTTGGAAATATATAAAAATTGTACAACAGATATGATCGAGAAGGGGAGCCTTCACAATTAGCTGCTGTTGACATATTTGTCAGTACTGTTGACCCTTTGAAGGAGCCTCCTCTTGTTACAGCTAATACGGTCTTATCCATTCTGGCGGTTGACTATCCAGTGGACAAGGTCTCATGTTACGTTTCTGATGATGGTGCTGCCATGTTAACGTTTGAAGCACTATCAGAAACATCAGAATTTTCAAGGAAATGGGTCCCTTTCTGCAAAAAGTACAATATTGAACCACGTGCTCCAGAATGGTACTTCTGTCAGAAGATTGACTACTTGAGAGATAAAGTTCATCCATCATTTGTCAAAGATCGTAGGGCTATGAAGGTGAGTATTGCAAAACATTTCCATTGTCTGTTTCCTTTGGTCCAGGAGTCCTATTTTTGTTCGTTCTTGTCCTACAGCGAGAATATGAAGAGTTCAAAATTCGTATCAATGCACTTGTCGCCAAGGCCCAAAAGGTTCCTGAAGAAGGTTGGGTCATGCAAGATGGTACACCATGGCCAGGAAATAACACCAGAGACCATCCAGGAATGATTCAGGTTAGCTTGGTTTGATGGAACTGTGTAACAGATCCCTGCACAATGAGATACAATGGTTTCCCATTGTATACTGAATGTTCAAATGTTCAGAAAAACTATTTATAAAAATATTGATATCTATTCAAAGTATTTCAAAATTAATTGAATTTAATCCTCGTATGTGATAGGCAAACACTTGTCACATTTTTTTCACTTGGTGGATTTAACACTGTCATCATCGGACTTGCATCTTCACAGTTTTGTGCTATATTTGAAGTAACTCTTCTAGATTCTGTTGCTTACAGGTTTTCCTAGGCCAAAGCGGAGGTCTTGACAGTGAGGGTAATGAGCTGCCAAGGTTAGTGTATGTTTCTCGTGAGAAGCGTCCAGGATTCCAGCATCACAAGAAAGCTGGTGCTATGAATGCACTTGTAAGTAGTTGACAATTGTGATCTGAAGTTATTCTAAAATTGCTTTGTTGGCACATTTAACATTTTATGTTCCCCTTGCAGGTTCGCGTGTCAGCAGTTCTTACTAATGGACCTTTCTTGTTGAATCTTGACTGTGATCACTACATAAACAACAGCAAAGCTTTGCGAGAAGCAATGTGCTTTCTTATGGATCCAAATCTTGGAAAATATGTCTGTTATGTGCAATTTCCACAGAGATTCGATGGTATTGATAGGAATGATCGATATGCCAATCGTAACACTGTCTTCTTTGATGTGAGTTTTCTGTTAAGATCAATATCCACAGAGATTTGACGGTATTGATATGAATTATCGAGAAGCAAATCGTAACTCTGTCTTCTTTGATGTGAGTTCATGATCACTGCTATTATTATTTGCGTTTGTTTCCTACTAGAATGTCCAATTGAACCCGTAATAAATAATTTGATAATATTCAGTATGCATAGTAACTTGTTCTTTTTTCTTTGTACTGTTAGATTAACTTGAGAGGTTTGGATGGTATTCAAGGCCCTGTGTACGTGGGTACTGGATGTGTCTTCAACAGAACAGCTTTATACGGTTATGAGCCTCCTCATAAACCTAAGCAGAAGAAATCTGGGTTTCTCTCTTCCTGTTTTGGTGGGTCAAGAAAGGAAAGTTCTAAATCGAGCAAGAAGGGGTCAGACAAAAAGAAATCTAAAAAGCATGTTGATCCCACTGTTCCAATTTTCAGCTTGGAGGATATAGAGGAGGGTGTTGAAGGTACTGTTTCTGTTTAAATCAATATTCTTGAGTTGCATTGACAGTACATATTTGTTATCAAGGCACAGAAAAATTACATGTATCATGTTCGGTCGTGTGTAATTAAGTACGAGATTTTGTCGGTGAAAATTGATCTAGGCATGTAAATTTTGTAATAAGGCTATACCAATGGAAGCATGCATTTGTTTGGTGGGAACACATGCAGTTAACATGTGTTTTAAAATGTAGTACCTGTAAGTGACCAGAATAAAGGGCTAAAAGAGAGTGGCAATAGCATTTTTTAAACGTAATACTACAAGTATATAAACTTCATCTGATCTTTGCTCAGGGTTAAAAGGCTAGTCCCTGCCATTCCACCTGGATTGACACTCTTTGGTGCTCCTTTCCATCTTTTCTGCATTTTTTTTTTGTCTGGGTGGGGCTTTTGAGGTAATTATTGGATCATATGAACTGGCTTCATAATGGGCCGGTGAAGTGCTGGAATGCAACCATTGGGTGTGGTCCATGTCCCTTGAATACATCTCACATTACTTAGTTGGAATTGTTTTCAATTTTTTCAAATATGCATGAAAGGTTCTGTCTTTTTTCTTTTTCTAATCATTCTTATTTCATGATCTGCCTGGTTTTCACGAATCTTGGCACACTCACTTGGCTCTCTGTATATTGAGATTTTTCCTTTTGTCTTCTAGGCAGACAGAAGATGCCTACCAGAATTTTCTCTGCAAGTTTTATTTTATTAACCTTTTCATTTGATGTTAATTCTTCCCTCTTGATTAAAACCAGGTGCTGGATTTGATGATGAGAAGTCACTGCTTATGTCCCAAACTAGCCTTGAGAAAAGATTTGGCCAGTCTGCAGTTTTTGTCGCATCCACACTAATGGAGAATGGTGGGGTTCCTCAGTCTGCTACACCAGAGACTCTTCTAAAAGAGGCCATTCACGTTATCAGCTGTGGGTATGAAGATAAGGCAGAATGGGGAAGTGAGGTAAATTGGCGGTTTTTTAATTTCCATTGAAGCTCCTCCTCCACAGCACTATACCATTGTTTATCCACATGATTACAAAATGTTGCCGTTGCCTTCTGACTGGAAGGGCATGGTTGAATATTGGGAGATAAATTATTGATATAGGGGTTGCATTTGATGTAGACTAATAAGTGCTAACAAATGATTTGACATGATTCTATGATTTTTTTTGTACATTAGTTTACTTGTTAAATAAAAAGCATGACTTTCAACCTTATAATGAGATGAAATAAAACGTAAAGATCTGATTTCATGGATTTCAAAAGTGTACTCATTTAGGTAGATAATTTTTTCCTGTGATATCATTAGCTGTAATGAAACTGGAAGTCCACTGCAAGCGCCTTTCTGCCATTGTCAATAGAAATCAATTAATGGCATGCTGATATTGGTTATGTACCTTTATCTCTTTACCCCCTTCTGCACTCCCCAAGGAAGGGAAAGCAGCAGTAAAATGGAGCCAATTCTAAGCAGTTATTTTGCCTAGATTGTCCATTAATTGAAGTATTTAAATACTTTGGGTGCGGCCTCTATCCAGCAAATTGATGTTTGGAGTGGACCTTTAAGATATATATGAACAGTTTTCTTCCTATTGTATCTCTAGCACTTCTCCACCTGTTCATTTCAGATTTCTCTATACTGGTACTTGATATTTGGAGGCGGTGCTGTCTAGGAGCCCCTTTTTTGTTCCTCTACTTGGAACAAGTAAATCCCTTAAATATCATGTTTCTATAGAAGGCTTATTTCCCCTTGTTGTGCAGATTGGATGGATTTATGGTTCTGTTACGGAAGATATTCTTACTGGATTCAAGATGCATGCTCGTGGTTGGCGATCAATTTACTGCATGCCTCCCAGACCAGCTTTCAAGGGATCAGCTCCAATTAATCTTTCTGATCGTCTCAACCAAGTGCTTCGATGGGCTTTGGGATCTGTGGAGATTTTGTTTAGCAGACATTGTCCTATATGGTATGGCTATGGGGGAAGGTTGAAGTGGCTAGAGAGGTTTGCATATGTCAACACCACAATTTACCCAGTCACTGCCATTCCGCTTCTTTTTTATTGTACTCTGCCAGCAGTCTGTCTACTCACTGGAAAGTTTATTATCCCACAGGTTGGTTTCATCTCCTAACAAATTTTCACTTTAAACACCTATTTGATGTTAAATGATCACTCTTCAACAATTTTGTCTTCTTCAATATCTCACGAGTGGCTGTCATTTCCAGTGAGTGGGTATAATATATAAATATAAAATAAATGTCATACTTCCTCGATCGTGCTATCATCTTTCTGCCTTAAACTGTGTATTCTGTGAAGCTAACTTAATGTATCAACTATACACGCAGTGGTAAATATAACAATATAACCAGTATGATAGTATTTATAATTGTGCCTTAAGCAACTTGCATGAAATAGACAGGAACCTGATTTCACAAATATTAAATATTACTTTGTATTGCAGATCAGTAACTTTGCGAGTATCTGGTTTATATCCCTCTTTCTTTCCATCTTTGCTACTGGTATACTGGAGATGAGATGGAGTGGTGTGGGAATTGACGAATGGTGGAGGAATGAACAGTTTTGGGTGATTGGAGGTGTTTCAGCTCATCTTTTTGCCGTCTTCCAAGGGTTACTCAAAGTGCTTGCTGGAATAGACACTAACTTCACTGTCACATCGAAGGCCTCAGATGAAGATGGGGATTATGCTGAGCTCTACATGTTCAAATGGACAACGCTCCTAATACCTCCCACAACTCTGCTCATCATAAACTTGGTGGGTGTTGTTGCAGGAATCTCCTATGCTATCAACAGTGGTTACCAGTCATGGGGTCCACTCTTTGGAAAATTGTTCTTTGCCTTCTGGGTGATTGTTCATCTCTATCCTTTCCTCAAAGGTCTTATGGGCCGTCAGAATCGGACGCCCACTATTGTTGTCGTGTGGGCCATTCTTCTTGCTTCCATCTTTTCATTGTTATGGGTGCGAGTTGATCCATTCACCACTAGTGTCACTGGCCCAGATGTTGAGCTGTGTGGAATTAACTGTTAAAGAGTCAACATGCCTCGAACTTGAAAGTTTGATCTCTGAACCTCTGAAGAAATCAATGTTCGGGAGGTTTCCATGTGATTCTTGTAAGTTCTATCTAATCCCATCTCGCTGTATGTTTTTGTGTACGTGGAATTCACATTTTTGTAGAGTTGATAGCTAAATTTTTTGTTGTGACAAAAGTAATTACAAACAGACTCTCTTTATGTTCTTAAAAAGAGTGGTGGAAGAATTGTATGTTGTTTCTGAATTTTGACTCATTGCTAGATGAAGTCTTGTAAGTTATTTATAATAACAATTTTCATCCTTGTAATGGATTTATTCAATTCATAGAACATATTCTCAAATGGTGTAACTACTGTGTCCTGCATTAATTGATTTCATCTAATGCTGTATGGAAATAATCATTACTGTGTTTATACTGTTAATCATCAACATAGCACAAGTGAAATATTGTTCCCTATAGGAGTTAAACATGAGGAATAAGATATGGACATAATTGTTAAAGGACCACTACTGTACTTTTTATTCCTATACTATATACAAGGCTAAGGTATTCACAAATGCTCTTAGCTGAGAGACGATGTGCAGTTGGCAGCATTACCCGCTAAATAAGAGTAATTGTTGAGAGATTTCAGGAAATTGAGATTAGAAGTCCTTGCACTAACGACTTAGACTATAGCAAAGAATTGCAACATTATTACTTTTTGGGATGATCGAGTTGGTGGAGCAGGTGAATGCGAAAATCGAAAATCACGAGTTTGAATTCCCTGCAAACACTTCTTCGGTCGAGCTCATCGCACTGAGCCTGCCTAGTGCGGTTTACATCTCATGTGTGGTTTGCAGGCTACTGCACATGGAGTGAGGTTTACTCAATGCACGCTTACGGGTAGCGGCTGCGGGTTCTTACGTAAAAAAAATAAAATAAAAATGAATTGCAACATTATTGATTCGATTGGAGGGACAATTTCCGTGCAACTATGCTATCTGGAGTCCCTGCTATGCCAGCAATATGGAATCCTTGAGAGGACGAGGAGCTGCCATTTCTTTTGTTGAAGTTCCTACTCCAGATAGATGGCAACTTGGTGGTAGGGCATGTTAGCAGCTAAGAGAGGTGTGTCATCCTCGATCGATAAGCTGGAGGGGTCGATTAACCAACATCATATGCTTCCGCATCACATGAATAGCTCATAACAAACAATATTTTTGTGCACACAGATGATCTTTTGATAGACAACGATCTGTTTTTCCTCGTATCCTAGTTTTTCTAAAAATAAAAATATAAAATAATTAACTTGACTCCGAATTAATTTTTGTTTATTAAAATCTACGGCATGGCATTGTTACGTGTCAATACGACACAAGACCACAACATCATCATTATCCTTATTTTCCTATCATTGACCACAATTAAATCATTGACTAACACGTATATATCAACATGCATCTGTCCCTATAAAATCTTGGAAAGTGTGCAAGTATATCAGCATATTTTTCCTGCCACAATTATCTAAATGTCGTGATTAATTGGAAGGAAAAAAGAAAATGGCTGCCATGGAAGAACCAATTCTCTCTAGACTAAACCGACTGGATAACATTGTAAGTAAATTTTTCATCTTTTTCATTTTTTTTTTCTGAATATATTTATTAGACTATAAATTAAGCAGCCCCTTGAGTTATGATTTCCTGTTAATTTGGATGGAATGGTAAAATTAGAAAAGGAGAATGATAAATTGTATGTTGGTTTTGATAATTAGGACGGTACATAGAGGTACAAGAGATTCGATAATTTGGTATTGATTTGAGTTTTTCATTTTTCATTATTTTTTTTTTTGGGTGCAGTTAAATATTTGAAAGGACGGTGCTATACTACCCGAATTTTTTACCGAATAGCCACATGGCGGCAGACACCCCCTATTGGGGGGCCGTCATGTGGCGATTCGGTAAAAAATTCGATAATCCATTAGGATGAAGTAGAATAATCATATTTGAAAGTAGTAGGCTTCTACAAGACAGGTTAAGTTCCTCCATAACTTAGTGAACAGCGAATTGAAAGTTAGGTTAGGTTGGAGCAAGAATGGTTGGTAACATATTACTCCACAAAGAGTACGCGGAAATTGACAAAATACCTATGAAACACAAGTGACTCGTGCATCTCTATGTTTTCAATATTGTGCTAACTTTTGGTTTCTCGAGCAAATTTTTTAATTCATCTGATACTTGAGTAGCATACTTCTTTGAGTTTTAATCATGGGGAAATTTAGTTGAAACAATTGGAAGAAATTAAGAGCCTTAGCCATTCTCCCAAAAGCTCGTGTGCATACACTTTCTCAAGTGGATTGCTCACAAGCGACGGCCAAGCGTCATCAGTTGATTACTCGCCGAAAAGCTTGGAGAAGCACTGCCGGCCCATCAATGAAGTGATATTGGAAGTCGAGCACAAGGGTACACTCATTGAAAGACTAGTCCACGTGGAGGACCATGCCTTGAAGGTAACACGATGAAACAAATGTTTATCACTTGAGTAAAAGTGAGAAACATACGAAAACATCTGATTATTTTTGTGCTACCAGATTTGTTTGCAATTAGAAGAAGTGCTCGAGGCAGGGAAACACAGAGGGGAGACAGCGGCAGTAGAGAAGAATTCAACAAAGAAGGTCTTGAAGAAGATTCTGAAAACTTGTGTAAGAGGACATGGGAAGCAAATGATCAAAGCTTGATGTATAGATAGTTTAAATACTGTTTAGGCATGTGATGCAAGTTTTTTAGCATATTTCATGTGTTTTTTCTTCTTACAATAGTTTAAAGACTAAGCATGTCTACTTGTAATTTATATTAGTTCTTTTGTTTAGTCGAAGAAGATAATTCTCCTCATCAAATATGATTTGATCGAGAGACTTGATTACACTATTCGTGCTCAAGATCACGTGGATCCACTCGTGTACGTGAAAGTTGTTTCAAAAAATCTACATCAAACGAAAGTTCTACATAAGGTCTTTGGATTTTCTAAATTATTGTAAGGGATCCGAGGCTTTTGAACCCTAGGCATTCTAGTGGGCAGGGATCGAACCATAAGCCCTTAGTCCATTGAAATTGTTAAAATTTTTCATATTGACTACGTTTTAATATATTATTGGTACTTGACCATAATTGATGATTTTTGAGCCATATTAAACTATTTTCAAACCAGTTGTGGTGTTAGTGAGGAATAAAAATGGAACCTACCACCATAGTTCTTGTTATGTTTTGGGATTCGAATTTCACGTGAATTGGAAGTTTGATTCATGGAGGAAGTCTAGATAATGTTGGCTTGAAAGTTCGATTTGATAAGAGATCAAATTTCATCATGAATTGAGAGTTTGATTGGAAAAATAACTTTGAAATAGATAAAAACGTGTTTAGAACGTTTTGGGATAGAACCGAGGTGTTGGAAGCGCAAAAGGGGGCAGAAAGGCCGGTGTCCCAGTACTGGTCTCTGGGCGTCAGGGCACTAGCAGCAACGTCTAGAGCGGCTGTTCGGGGGGAATTTCACCCATGTTTGGTTTTTGACGCGATTTTGTGTTTTACTTCATCTATAACTTCGAGATTTGACTCCTATAAATACTTCACAAGGTGTAGGCTTTTCATACAATCACCATAATAATTAGATCATTATTGTATACATTAGAAACTTGAGAGTATTATTTAGATTTAGATTGAGAGTATCAAATCTTGTAAAACAATTTTTAGTTTCTTGATATAATAAATTATCATCTTCTTCTACAAAATCTTGTGTTCTTGTGTAATCCATTATTTTCATATTGTCCGTATTTTCTCATTTTTAGTTATTTGGATGAATTCATAACAAGTGGTATTAAAGCGATTCTGATATCTTTTTTTTTTTTTTTCCCAACAAAGTGGTATTAGAACAAATGTTTTTGCGGGGTTCTTAGGAGGTCCAAATTGTATATTAAAGCGATATTTGAATAAAGTCAATTGTTTTGGGGATGAAAATTCGAAATTCTGCTTTTGTATTGCAATAATAGATTCTCTTTGTGGCAAATCAAGATGTGAGCGGTTCTTACTCAATTGGATCTTGATGATACTTTGTTGGGAATAGATAGAATGCTCGCAACAATGATCTCGGAGGAGAAGCAATGTAAGGAGCGAAAAACCCTATCACAGATACATCTTCATCTTTCCAATCAAACTCTCCAGGATGTGATAAAAGGAAAAAAGTGCAACTGGGTTGTAGTTAAAATTGGAGTAACTTTGTACGATAAAGAGTTTGGCAAGTAAGTTACACTTGAAGCGGCGCTTTTATTCTCATTGCTTGATGAAAGGTTGATCTTTAGAAGATTATCTATCGGTGTTCAAGGAAATCGTCGCTGATTTGGAGATCATGGAGGTCAAATATGATTAAGATGATTTAGGGTTGATATTGTTATGTTTGTTGCCGCCTTCATATGTGACTTTTAGAGATATTATTCTCTATAGTCGGGATACTCTTGCTATTGACAAGGTATACGACGTGCTTTATTCTAAGGAGAAGATGAAGCATTTGGTCATTGGTTCTAAGGCCCGACAGAGGCTCTTGTTGTTCGTAGGAGGAAGATAAGTGGTCATGGAATGGGCAGAGTCAAGAATAGCAATAGTGGTAAAGTCTATTGTTCGTACTACAACAATAAGTAGCACATGAAGAGGGATTGCTATGTGTTGTTGGTACTACAACAATAAGTAGCACACGAAGAGGGATTGCTATGTGTTGTTGGTACTACAACAATAAGTAGCATATGAAGAGGGATTGCTATGAGTGGCAGAACATATTTGCTACTACACATCAGAAGGAACAACTAGAAGATTTCGATTATGTAAATCTTGCAGAAGAATATTTTGGTAATTATTGAAGGTGACTCCAAATCTGATGAGGAGTGGAATCTAACGAGGATTGGATTCTTGATTCGGCATGCATTTCTCATATGTGTTCAAATAGGGATTTGTTTTCTTCATATGAAACAGTTACAAGGGGTTCCGTGATGATGAGAAATAATGAACCTTGTAAAATAGTTGTGATTAGTAATGTCAAAATCAAGATGTTTGATGGGACAATTAAAAAACTTTTTCAGGTTCAACATGTTTCAGGTACAAACAAGAATGTAATCTCTTTTGAGTATTCCTTATTCAAAAGGGTACAAATATAAATGTGGAAGTGGAGTTATGAAATTTAGTAAGGGTACTTGGGTTATGTTAAGGGGGCGGAGAAAATCCCGATTATATGTTTTAGAAGTTTCGGTGATCACTGTCAATGTAGCTGCAGCTTATGGTTCAGTGAGCAATGACTTGAGTAGAGTTGGTTGTGATCGGTTTATTCATGGTGACTTAGACAATAATATTGGGGAATCTTCTAGTGGCTCAGGTAGAGCTTGTTATGATCTCTTTGATAATATTGCTCATGGTAATTAGAGCAAGTTTATTGACTCGGCTGGAACTGGAAATAGATGAGATGATTCAAGTAAGGATGATGTGCAAAGTAGATCTGTTGGTAAGCATGGTTTGAATTTAGTTCACAGTTACTGAGTATGTCCGGCAGAGGTATATTGTACTCGGTAGGGGCATGGGGTGTTCGAAAAGAGGCATGATGGAAGAGTTTGAGAATGACTTGAAGAGTGAAGACTTAATTCCTTGCTATGAAATTTGTGTAAATATGGAGTTTGTTATGTTGTGTGACTCAAATTCCATGTGAATTAGAAGTCTGATTAATGAAAGAAGCTTAGATAATGTTGGTTTGGAAGTTCGGTTTGATAATAGATCAAATTTCATGGATTTGATTGGAAAAATAACTTTGAAACGGATAAAAATGTGTTTAGAAATTTTTAGGATAGAGCCAGAGCGCCCAGACGCTGCGCCAGAAGAGCAGAAGGGAGCAGAAGGGCCTGCATCCCAGAGCTGCGGCTCCCGGTGGGTGGCGCCACCAGTTTGGGGGAATTTCATCCTTGTTTGATTTCGACGCGATTTTGTATTCTACTTCATAACTTTAACATTTGACTCCTATAAATACTTCACAAGGTGTACACTCTTCATACACTTAACATAACAATCAGATCATTATTATATACATTAGAAATTTGAAAGAATTGTTTAGATCTAGATGAGAGCATCAAACTTGTAAAATAATTTTTAGTTTCTTAGTATAATAAATTCTCTTCTTGCGCAAAATTTTGTGTTCTCGTGTGATCCATTATTTTCATATTGTCCATATTTTCTCATCTTTAATTATTTGATCGGATTCATAACATGTAGCATCAGAGCGATTCTAATAACTTGTTTGTTTTCCAAAAATTCCAACCTTAGCAGTCCAGTATTTGCTTGAAATGCTCCTGGAATGATAATTTGATCCAGAATTTAAACAAAAGTACTCGTGACAAATTATTTTAAGCTTGTTTTATTGAACCCTCACTTGTACAAAGTAAACAGTGGCGTTTCGACTACAAAACATAGAACGTTAATTTATACAATAAGGATGTTGCATATGGTATTTTTACAAGATATTATGTCCACGCTTATTTTTTACTGTAGATAATTAGTTTGGCAATACGAGTACTCGAGTCATGGTGCTTATAGCGACGGAGCCAGGCATTTTCTATCTGGGATCAAAGAGTAAGTTGTAAATTTTTTGAAACAACGTATCACTAACAGTGAATTGAGACTTGAGAGATGAGAAGAGGTGGTCTGATGGCTAAATATTTGTGATCGTCGAAGTGTTGAGAGTCTTGAGACAGACATTAGATTTTGATGGAATTAACAAACCCTAAATATTAGGAAGAAATAAGAAAATGAATTACTGATTTCAAATTTGAGCTTTGACCAAAAATAAAAATAAAATCGTGCACGCTGTTCAAAAGAAGAGAAGAATAATATTATATATAAACAAAAAACTTTATGTTATTTTTAAACGATGCATTCTCAAAAAACTCACTACTCCGAAGTACCTTTTTCCTCAAATTCTCATTAAATGGAGCTCAAATAGGTGCTTATTGTCTATGACTTTCGACTTGCCAATGTCAACTTCAAATTGGTCAATCTTGACCATCCCCATTGATGTCTCAGAAGATCTGGCCACGGTTCGACTACATGATATTTGGAATCATTGGACTGGACCAGCGACTATTTCTATTAGTAGTTATGATATTATTGACAAAGTAAAATTTTAGTGAATTGCATAGTAATAAAAAATGCATTTATGAATTTTCCATCATCATTGACGTCTTCCTTCATTTAATACGCTAGTGCCAACTTTAAAGTGGTCGATTTCGACTATTCACAGTGTAATCAACCATCAATGTAATTGTCAGTATTGTAAGAAATTAAAAAATACCTAACTTGAACGAAAAAGGGCTATGACGAAACCTTGTAAACTATGCTATAGTCTCTCTCTTTGCCCTACCTTGTCATTACCAGCAGATTTCATTTTCAAATTTGGAGGCATTGATTCCAACTTATGTCTCCATTTTTGTCGTGAACTATAAGATTTTCTCTATCTTATTAGGAAATTTAGGGTTACCTATCTTAGTAGATGAATGATATAATATCGTAGGATATGAACGGTTCAGGGAACCGCTATGATTTCTCTCTTCTTGAGAATTCATATATTCCTTATCAGTGGACGATTATCTCTCGAACGCATGTTTATAAGGTCCGAAGTTACTGGACTATTTTGCCAAGTTCCTTAGAGAGAGTTGTCTCACGCGAGATACAACAAAGAAGGTCACCATTTTGATATTGTGGTAAATACTGATTGAAAAGTCCCTTTCATGCTCGATATTTGATTACGGGCAATAAATTTTCAATGAAATCTCAATAGAGTCGTTAGACTAAGATGATTTTTTTTTATTCAAAAGAAATAGCACCCTTTTAAGTATTTTATTTATTGTTTTAGATAAAATTCTCCATTTGGTAAAATTTAAAATCTAGATTTTAATCTAAATCACAGTGAACAATTAATTTCAAGCACTTAAATATTTATCAAAATTTATTGAAAATTTGATTTTAATCCCAACAAACGAGACAAAATAATAAATTGGGTCCCGATGTCACGAGATTATCTCATTTTCTTGACTAAACACTACCACATTATCAATCATTATCAAAATCCCCTTGTTTGGCCTATCAAATTTTTTTAAATTTTTTCTTCTTAATTTTAATCCCACATTCTTCAAATAAAATAATATTACATATAAATCTAAAAAAAAATCATTATTTTTGAACCACATATTCTCCCATCAATCACTATTCCAAATTTTATAAATTTTCCAAAATGGGGGACAAACAATGAGTTGATGAAATATCCTACGATGTATCCTTAAGAACATGGGTCAGCGAAATGACTCATCATCTTTGGAGTGATTGTTTAATTGCATATTTCAATTTGCTGGGATTGTGTATTAATTGCAATTTTAAAAGTCCTAAGACGGGATAAAGATCGATTTACAAGTTTTACAAGCTTATATTTGCCTAGACGTGATAAGCATTTTTATTTTTAATATTATTTTAATTATTCTAACACGTTAGATAAATAAATAATACATACTTTGAAATTTATTTCTATTCAAAATAAATTTTCCACTTTCTAATTTTTTTGTTTATAATTCCATCTTTCTATTTAGTTTATTTAGTCTATGTTTGGTACAAATTAAAATCTGATTTTAATCTTAAGTCAAAGTCAATAATTAATTTTAACTACGCATTTTTATTGGACTCGCAACTTTTCAATCAAACATTTCATCAACTTTTATCAAAATCTACTAAAAATCTGATTTTAACCTACAACAAATATGAGCTTAATCTCTTAAAAAATATTTGCACCGAAAGAAAGTGCTCAACTTTCCTAGACAAACGTTAGGCTATTAAAATTTTAAATAGGGTTCACCATATTTTTCCACGCTTCTCCAATTCGTGGGTCTTTGTCCTCGAAATCATGCTATTCAAAAACAAAGGAACACGTGTCGACATATAATTGAACAATTTGAAAAAAAAAAAACACTCTAATAGGTACTGCCAAATCAATATGTCCATTATTTTTTTGTATTTCAATCATCATTATTCTTGTCCTTGACCCTCATGCCTAGCTTGGCAATTTCTAGCCTTCAAGAACACTTCAATTGTGATTGTAATTGACGCGATGGTAGGGACACGACAGATTTAATTATCTATAGTTGAGATTGATTTGATTGCATAATCTCATTTATTTCGTCCATATTTAGTTCCAAATTTTTAAAATATGTTTATAATTGTATACATTGAATGAGAGTTACAACTTTTATTGATTTTTTAACTATATATTTTATATATCAAAATCTACTAAAAAATTAATTTTGGTGACATCTAAAAATTAATTTATTAAGAGAAATGAATTGAATTGAATTGAAAGTAGTCGAGAGTATTTAATTGGGTAATTTGTGATTTATTAAATGTGTGATCTTTTACTAAAATAAGGGATTGTGACATACAAAATGTCTTTATGATTATGACCTTACGTGATTTGTGACTAATACGTGACTTTGACCCTGAATTATCGACTAAGATTTTGATAGATTTTAAAATATTATAAATCCTAATGAATTTAATAGATTTGAACATATTTTCAACTATTCCATAAGAATCTCATCAAATATGGTGAAATTTTAAAAGACTTGATTATATGTACTTTTAAACTTGAAATCCATCCAAATCTTTAAAAATTATTATATTAATAAGTTTTTTTATAAATCCATTAGTTATTGAGGATGTCTAAATTTTAAAAGATTTCATTAAATGTCGTTAAATTTCAATTGTGAACACCTAAATTTTAATGAATTTCATTAAAATTTCAATTGAGAACACCTAATTTTATAAGGATTTTTAGTCCATATTTGATACACATTAAAATTTTCATTTTCATTCTTCTACTCATCAATCACACATTTTTCAATAAAATAATATTTTTCATCACATCAATAATTTTTCCTTCTTTTTCAACCACACATTTTCTATAAATCTACTATTCCAAAATAGATTCTTTCAAATTAATGTGACTCGAACACACCCTTAAAATCCATTACAATCTTAATTAAGGACACCCTCCTATGCCTATTGTGATCGTGACTTGTTTGATTAAATATAAAACACAAAAGTTTATTGGGTGCCACAAAATATGATTGAAAGTGTATCTTGAAACTATGATAATTATGCATTTTTTTTAATTATTATTCATAGTTATTATTATTATTATTTTGATTTATTTCTCTTAATAACTAATTAGTTATAGATAGTACAATTTTTAAAATTTTAGTTTAATTAATTTGAAAAGTCCAAAGACAGGATAAAGATCAAGTTCGAGCTTATATTTGTCTAGACGCAATAAGCATTTTTTATTTTTAATATTATTTTAATTATTATAAAACATTAGATAAATAAATAATACATACTTTGAAATTTATTTATAGTTTTATTTTACTATCTATAACTAATTAGTTATTAAGAGAAATAAATCAGAAAAAATAACTATAAATAATAAAAAAAAACACATAATTATCATGGTTTCAAGATACACTTTCAATCATATTTTGTGACATACGGTAAATTTTTGTGTATTATATTTAATCAAACAAGTCACGATCACGATAGACACAATTTAAAATCAATGTTACATACTAGTTACAAATTACACAAGATCACAATCCCTTATTTTAGTACAAAATTACTGATTTAATAAATCACAAATTATCCAATTAAGTTCATGTTTGGTCCGGATTAAAATTTGATTTTAATCCAAGTCAAAGTTAAACAATCTATATTAACCACATCTTTTATGGATCTCAAAACTTTTCAATCACACATTTCAAAAACTTTTATTACAATATACTAAAAATCTAATTTTAACCCCCACCAAACACCATCTAAATCATCATGACTACTTTCATTTTATTCCACCCCAACCTACTCTACAATCGTCGTCACCGCTCAAATCAGCGCCATTGCCTTAGATCCAAAACTCCTCATCACCACCACCTTCAATGCACCACCTCCACCACAACTAACAACCACACCACATGCAATTCCAATGCACCACTACTACCATCTGCTACCCTTCTATTTTTGCCTCTAGGAGCCACTACAATCCAAAAATTCTCTCTTTCACACATCAGGCACATAAAATTATAGAGGTTCCCCCAAACCATCTCCACTCGCCACCATCAAACCCCGAACTATACAGCTCATCAACTACACCAACAGAAGTATGATGAAGGCACAATGAAGGGTGACTACGAGATCGAATAACAAGATCTGTAGCCACAAATCAAGCGGTGGGGGTCGGGATAGAGTCGAGGTGGTGAGCGACAATAGTGAGTGGGACAGTGGGTTACTGGGGGTCGAAGATGGAATTTAGATCTGATGGATTAAGAGCCTATTTGTTAACAATTAAAATTGAAAATATAACCATTATTGGGTCACACCCATCTAATAAAAGTTCACAATAACAGCTAATTTTTCAATTTTAATTCGATTTTAATCTCTACCAAACAGGCTCTAATGATAGATTTGTTGGCCGTTGAATTTGAGAAATATTGAGTTGGGGGTTGGCCGGTTGGGTGTGTATAGGTGGTGGGCAGCGAGTGAATGATGGGGTTGGATGTTTTTAGGCGGAGGTGGGAGTTGTGGTGGCGGACGCGACAGGCGAATGATGAATGTGGAACTTGATGTGGATCTTTGACTTATAAAAATTAATAAAATGAAAAAGGAGTGTGCAATTTCCTCACAAATAGTTAATTGAATCAGAAAAGCGCAATAGCTCAATTATATTATAGACGTTAAATATTTGCATAGCTAGTGTAACTTGAACTGTTGACCTCCTATGCAAATTCCACCCATTTTACCTCTTAACCAACTATCTTTATTTAATTATTTCTTTCGAAACAAAATATATGATATATATATATATATCCAAATGTATCTAAGGTCGTGTTTGACATCCATTTTGGAGAAGAATTTGATTTGAAATAGTGATTGATGGAAGAATATGTGATTAAAAAGTAAGGAGAATTTTTGGGTTTATGTGTAATATTATTTTATTGATAGAATGTATATTTGAAATGAAGAAAGAGAAAAAAAAATGTGAAATAGAAAGAAAAAAATGGATGTTTACTTCTCGAAGAAGCTATTCCCTTAATCTCGAACGCTGTATAAACATTGGACAAAGAACCATGCTACATTTACATCTTTGGTACACATGCCTCTCACATGTGTGTGGGACCCGCAATGTGGGGCCCATTGTGGATCCCATACACATGTGAGAGGGATGTGTACAAAGATGTGTACCAAGAATGTACACTTGACTTTTCCCTTGGACAAATGAATGAAAAAGGGTACAATTCTCGTAACCAAAAATGCCATTCTTGTAAAGGTTTTCAAAATTGAATATATTTCAAATTCATTACTAATTTTTGGTTACTTTATGTAATTTTTTTCTTAATTAAAATTAGATTAATAAGCTACTTATTTTGTCGATGCTATCGGCTATGTGAAAGAAACTCCCTCCCAGTGTTACACGAGTTCTGGTTTTTGTTCATCTTTGGATTTTTCTCAATTAATTGGCTTATGTTTACGCCACGCTTAATTTATTTTTATTTTTCATCAAATTTTACTCTCACAAATTGTATAGATTTCTTCTATTATGTTGCTTTTGTTATAATATGAAATTAACTATTGTATCTCTACCGTCCTTATTCTTTATATAAATATAGGATTATGGTTCTCAATGAAATACAGATAAGTCTTAAAATGACTTGTTATTAGGTACTGCCACAACTAAGCTGTGAGACTCGATCCAACCGAACTGTCGAGCCACCCTCTAGGTAAAACGAGGCCCATGTAATTCCGAGGCCCTTCATTCTGAGGCTCTGATGTTATCTGGGGCCCAAGTAACTCCGAGGCACCCTCCTAGATCAGAGGTTCCTCAGCTAGTGACGACCAATGTGCAAAGATTGAACTCATGATGAAGATCTTATTCGAATGATTGATGTGACATTTGTAAAAAGTGTATTTGTGTCCTATCTTGTCAATGTAAGAACATTAAATGCTTTTAAAAGTTAGGAAGGTCAATTTGATGGCTAGGACTTGATGCTTCAGCCAAGGAGATGAGGCCACAAGTAATTTGATCCAAGGGTTATCATTACCTTTGTAATACTATAAATACCCCCACCATGTAACAATTGAAGACTAATGCAACTATAAATACTTGAAGCAACACATTTTACTCTCTCGTACAGTTATAT
>CAIGRF010072426.1:45113-57822 GCA_903798235.1 Fraxinus ornus | reverse complement strand
TAATCCAAAATTCTTTTGACGTGTCACAAATTCAGCAGCACTTTTTTAGTGTAGAATGTGAACCAAGTGGATAGTGTTACGCCTTGCCATCGAGGCTTAGTCAAAGTGCCACGCCGCAGTTCATGTGGAAAGGAAAGTCAACAAAGATCTAATCGATCAAATGTAAAGAAGTCAAACAATAGCTGGAGTTCATGTGCCGAATCATTGCCTAAATAGCTGAAGCTGTAAGCCGAAGCGCTACATAAGAAATCAATGAAGAAGCCGAAACTCTTCACACAGAAGACCACCTATACGAAGCTCCCTCTAGCAGAAGCCCTTAGTTCATCTGAAGTCCTTAAAGCTAAAGTTGTCTCTTACAAAATTTGTAGACAATATTTAAGAATGATTGATATGACGTTTGTAATAAAGAATGACAGGTGTGCCCGTCTACTGTATAGGACGACTAACCAGTTGTTAATGTATTTATTGTATGATAGACTTAGTGATGTGAGGTCTCAGTCAAGGAGATGAGACCACGTGGTTCAGATCCAACAAACACCACGTCGGCCAAAACACTATAAATAGGTGGTCTTTGTAAATTGGAAGGGGTTGGATGATTAAATGGTCATTTGAATACTGATTCTAATACACAAGAAAACACTTAAGAAGCATTTTTGCTTGTTCTATATTATCAGTTTAATCTTAAGGTTATTTACGCTTTGTCGGTGAATGATTGTTAGTGCATTCATTCTAGTCACTATCATCGGTGCTCGAACACTTTTTTCTCGAGTCGTAAAGCATCTCCCGCGTTCACGTGTTCCCCTCTTCTCATCAGTCCTTTAGTCAAAATGCGCTGGAACTTGCTTGAGTTGGTGTGAGTGGGCTCTACATCTGTTGTCCACGTTTGCGTTACGTTTTTCGAGGTCAATAAATTGACGCTTTCTGTGGAAAGCTACACATTTTAACCACGAAAATCCGGTGGAAAAAAAACAGATAGAAACAACTCTTACAGTGAAGCGATTTTCAAACCTTTAAAAAATGAGTGTTTTTGAACAAAAAATCGTTGAAGCCAGTTCAATCCTTGAAGAAAGGAATATCGTTTGGCTAGAAAAATCTTATCACCATGAGTTTAAACAATGAAGTATCTATACCTCGAAGGGCTAGGGAACACCCAGAAGAAGGGAAACCCTCACATTTCATCCTGGTTACTCGCCAAAGACCTCACAAACGAGGTGGATCTAAGATAGCTACCGGTTCACTAGGGAGGTGGCCACGATGACTGCAAATATGAGAAATATAACCCAACAAAAAATAGCTATGCATGAACTGATGAGGAGTGTGCAGGGCCAAGGAAATACATTTCATGACCCTTCACAAGAAAACTACTACCCAGTTGAAGATAAGGTCCAAAGCCAAATGGTTGAATACCCATATTATGCAAGCGAGGAAGCCTCACAGGAAAAGGAATTTAGGGTTGATACATCTACCAACTATGCCACTAACTGACCTACTGAGGTCCCATACAACTTTTCTCCAAACTATGATCCAGGAGACATACCCCAAAGGTCGGTAAGTAACTTGACAGGTTGAGCCCAGGGATGCCCAGAAATAGGCAAGCTTAACCTCCCCATGTACATAAAAATAGGCAGCATGAACTTTCCCGATTTGAAAGATATGAGCCGATTTACAATAATGTACCTCAGAATCTTTTCCCTAGAAATAGGTGTGAGAGGAGAGCGGAACAAGCCAGGAGTTAAGCAAGACCTTCCCAGCTACCTCTAGAAACCCAGGTTGGAAAAGATGAAGATTCAGATTGTCCACAAAGGTCCTGCGATATTGATGAGGATGATGACAACCTACCATTTGCACAAGGGATTAGGAATGCCCCTATACTGAACCACTTCACGCTTCCTAAGATTCCCAAGTATGATGGAGGAGGCGATACTGCGAAGTATCTCAATAGCTTCAAAACTCACATGAGTTTGAGAGGAGCTGCCATAAAATGTAGAGCGTTCTACTTAACCCTAGGTGGAGCAGCTGAAGTATGGTAGTATGGTATACCAGACTTCGAAGAAAGCATCCGAAGTTGGCCAGACTTCAAGAAGACTTTCCTTAAGCTTTTTGCAACCAGCAAAGAGGGTAAAGGGCTAATACAGCGCTTACAGGACATGAGACAGCAACAAGGAAAAGTCGTCGAAAAGCTTCTTATCCCGTTTTACTGATGAGATGACCTACTGTGTGCAAGTGACAGATTGGGAAGCTTTGACAGTCCTATGGGGAGGACTGGATATGAACTCTCTATTCTGAAAATGATAAGAGTGAGATCATCAGTGAAGAATTGAGAGATCACAGAAATAAGGCAAGTCGACGACTTCCACCTCCTCAAATGTAAAGACAAAGAGGCCCAATCTCACATTTAATGGATCTTTATGTCAGACAGTCGACCTCCCTCAATCCAGGCATTGGCTGCAGCAACTTTAAATGCACTACCTACTTTAACTTATGAGTAAGTGAGCCCTGGTACTGAAATGTACCAAGGCAAACCCCACAAACAATTTTCCCAAACAGGGAGAGGTAGGGGATGAGGCGTTGAACCTAGAATAGTGATGAAAAGCCCCTATATTGTACATATCACCACTCATATAGCCACAGCACTGCTGGGTGCAGAGATATTGCGATGCACCCCAAAATAATAATCAATGGAAGAATAAGCACCTTCGAAGAGACGCTCTCCCTAGGCAGAACCAACATTACAAGAATGATGAGCTGAGGTGCCCAATAGAGACAATGTTCCTCAGATGAGGGACAATAATGGAGAGAGAACCAAGGATGGTCAAAGGCAGAGAAGAAGCCCCCAACTAACAGTGGCCATAAATCCATCAGAGAAATTGACACAATTTCTGGAGGTCTGTATGTTGGGGGGAGAATATAGAAACTCCTAAAGAAACTATACAAGGAAAGCAAGGGACCTCCCTATGGCTAAATTCATAATAAGCAACAACCGACCCTTCACCGAGAGAATGGCTCAACCCGTCACCTTCTCCCAAGATGACTCAGTTGGTGTGCATTATCCACATTATCATGCCTTAGTGGCAATGGCCTAAAAAGAATGCTAGTGGATAATGGACGCCCAGTTAACATCATCTTTGGAACAACATTTAATAAAATGAAAGTTGACCATGAGCTAACCTCAATGAATTCACTCTTGTATAACTTCACTAGCGACAGAGCAATGGAGATGGGAACAACACCCTGAACTGGTCATCGTTTTATGGAGTCTCTGGTGGTGGATAATCGCTCCACCTACCATGGAGTTGTTAGAAGACCGACATTACAGGAACTATAGGTCGTTACGTCCATTCACCATATATATATGAATTTTTGAACGGAGAATGGCATCGCCACAGTCAGAGGCGACCAAAGGAGTGCAAGTAAATGCTAATAAAATTCCCTAAGAAAAGTGAAACCATGAAGTGTCAACATAATCCTGACGGACATCGACATGAATGACGTCCGTGAAAAAGGATAAAACTCTAAACAAGGGCAAATGTCGAAATGATTGACGCTTCTTAACAAAAGGCGATCCTTGGAGTCATAAACACCTTTGAAGAAAAGGTTCTCCTAGAAATGCAAGTGTCCCATAAAGAAGGGAGAGATGCTGAAAATGCAGCTAACTTGGAGGAACTGGACCCTCGCAAGAGCGAGTATCAGACAGGCCCAGTAGAGGAATTGGAGAGTTTTCAAGTCGATCTCCAAAACTTCTCCAAATGCCTGGAGGTTGGAAAAGATCTACCACTAGAGGCCAAGGAAAAGTTGAAAAGCTTCTTGCGCCAAAACTTGGACGTCTTCGCTTGGAAGCATGAAGACATGGTTGGTATTGGTCCAAAAATCAATTGCCATTACTTGAAAACTGATCTTAAGGCTACATCATACAGACAACAAAGGAGAGCCCTCAATTCAGAAAGATATGAAGCCTCAAGGGATGAAGTAAAGAAGTTGATTGATAATTGCTTTATCCAGGAATCTATGTATCCAAAGTGTTTCTAATCCTATCTTGGTCAAAAAAGCACAATGGTGTGGAGAGTGTGTATTTCTCAAACCTAAATCAAGCTTGCCCCAAGAACAGCTTTCTGATTTCTCGGATAGATCAATTGGTGGACTCAACAGCAAGACACAAACTGCTTAGCTTCATGGATGCCTACTCCGGGGACAATCAAATTTCGATGTTCCCAGCCGACGAAGAGCATACGTCCTTCATAACAGACAATTATCTTTATTACTATAAAGTCATGCCCTTTGGGTTGAAAAATACAAGGGCCACTTATCAAAAACTTGTCAACATGATGTTCACTGACCTCATTGGAAAGACAATGGAGGTATATGTGGATAACATGATATCGAAGAGCTTAAAGGCAGAGGACCATGTCAAGTACCTCGGTGAAACTTTTCAAATATTGAGGAGTTACATAATGAGACTTAATCTCCTGAAATGGGCCTTCGGAGTGGCCTCTGGGAAATTTCTGGGCTAAATGGTAATCAAAGAGGCATTGAAGGCAACCCGAAGAAGATCAAAGTCTTGATTGAAATGAAGTCACCTTAGAAACCTAAAGAGGTGCAGAGCCTCACTGAACGTGTAACTGATTTGAATCGCTTCATTTCGAAAGCAACAGATAAATGCCTATCCTTCTTCAAGATTCTGATGGGAGAAAATAAGTCTCGGTGGATTAAGGAATGTGAGGTAACCCTGCAAGAGCTGAAGAAGCACTTGGGGTAGGCTTCCCTACTCTCCAAACCCAATGCTGATGAACAGCTGCAGCTATACCTAGCAGTAGTCCCCGACACAGCCAAGTCAGTCCTCGTAAGAAAGGAAGTTGGTCACTAGCTACCCAATTATTACATAAGCAAAGTATTTTTGGCTGCAGAAACTCGCTATCCAGACATGGAGAAGCTAGCGCTATCCTTAGTGACAACTTCCCAGAAATTGAGGCATATTTCCAAGCCTACACCGTACACGTGTTGACTAACTTTCGTCTCAAACAAGTGTTGCAGAAGCCCAAAACTTCAGGAAGATTACTAAAATGTATTGTGGAACTTAGTGAGTTTGATATTGTGTTAAAATTGAAGGCCGCTGTTAAGGGACAAGCCTGACAAGTTTTGTGGTAGAGTTCACCCATGTTCCAAAAATGGAGAAGATGGAACCCGTCGAACTCTCCACTTGGAACCTTTTTGTTGATGGCTCATTGGGAAACGCTAGATCTGGAGCATGAGTGGTCCTAGTTAGTCCAGAAGGATATAAGCATAATTGTGTTGTGAGGTTAGGCTTCAAGGCCACAAACATTGAAGCAGAATATGAGGCCCTCCTAGCTGACCTCTGATTGGCCAAAAAAATGCAAGCAAAGAGTCTAGTGATCAGTAGCGACTCCCAGTTGGTAGTTAGTTAGGTTCGTGGCAATTTCTCGGCCAAAGATAAGTCCATGGTTGCTTATCTGAAATTGATCATGAAGCTCATTCCAGATTTTGAGAAATTCAAGTTGTTACAAATCCCATGCTTAGAGAATGTTCATACCAACGCTCTTTCAAAATTGGCCAGCAGTAAAGATTCTGAACAGCTCATTGTGGAGCCCATAGAACACCTTCCTAGGCTCTCTACTGCTACAAATGAAGAGGTGATGTGGGTAGAGGATACCCCACTATGGATGAAGCCATTAATAGGATTACTCAAGGACCAAGTATTACCCTCTGAAAACGAGGAGGCACAGAAGCTCAGAAGACAAGCCACTCATTTTGTTTTTCAAGATGATGTGCTATACAAACGGGGTTTCCCCTTATCTTTATACCGATGCATAGGGGGGAGCAAGCCACATATGTGCTCTGAGAAATTCATAAAGGGGTATTTGGCAACCACTCAGGAGAATGGTCTTTAGCGCAATTAAGGCAAGGATATTATTGGTCCTCCATGAAAATAGATACACAACAGTTTGCAAAGAGATGCGATAAGTGTCAACGCTTCGCAACAATTCAGATGCGGCCTTCAGCCGTTTGCCAAATGGGAGATTGGTCTTATAAGCCCCCTACCTAAAGGGAAATGCAATTCCCGTTTCGCAATTTTCGCCTCGATTACTTTACCAAATGGGTAGAAGTTGAACCCCTTTCCAAGATCACTGAAGTAAATATTTCCAAATTCCTATGGAAATACATCATTTGTAGGTTCGGAATTCCCATTCAATTGTCTCGAATAATGGTTGAAAATTCGACAATAAGAAGGTCAGAAACCTATGTGAAAAGCTAGACATCAGGAAATATTTCTCCTCCCCACATCACCCTCAGGCTAACGGACAAGTGAAAGCTGTTAATAAGACTATCAAATAAACCCTGAAGAGAAAACTAGATGCTTCTAAAGGGGCATAGGTCGACGAATTATCTCAAGTCCTATGGGTCATTCGAACTATAAGTAGAACGGCTACTGGAGAAATTCCTTTCTCTATGGCTTATGGAAGCAAAGCTGTGAGCCCAATTGAAGTGGGTCTGCCGTCTCCGCATCACATTCATTTTAACGAAATATCTAATGACGAGTTGAGAAGATGAAAATTAGACCAACGAAAAATGAAACTGGGAAGGCCCATGCCGCATCAAAGAAGACGTTTGGTCTGGGACTTATAAAATTGAAAATATGGATGGAAAGGCACAGCCTCATCCATGGAACACGGAGCATTTGTGGAAGTATTACCAGTAGAAATGTAAATATACAGTTTGTACAATTCTTGATTCAATAAAATTGACTTTTATTAAAGTTTTTGTAAAATAAAGAAGCCTCTGCATAGATGAATCGTCCCTATGCATAGAAGCGTAGGCACTTTGACGAAGAGCGGATTCCAAAAGGGACCACATCTTTACTACGAAGTGGATAGCACATGCTCTTAACAACAAAAGTTGTTAAAGAAGCCTCGGCATCGGCAAACCGCTCAACCATATACTAAGCAAAATTGTTAATTTTATTAAATCAAAATTGTTCTTAATTTTATTAAGTCAAGGTTGCGAAAAATAAAAGAAAAGTGACTCTTATTGACAAAAGTCAAAGGAGAAGCCTCTGCATATATGAACTATCCTTAAGAAGAGAAACATGGGCACTTCGATGAAGAATTGGATCCCAAAATGGACCACCTCCTTATTGGTGAAGTGGATAGCACATGCCATCAACAACAAACGTTGTTAATGAAGTCTCAGTATGGGTAAACTGCTCAACATCGTGCTTAGGGAAATAACCAAAAGACGCGAACTACAAACACTTGTACAAAATAAACAAGTCTTAAGTGCAAGAAAGCCAAAGTGCATACAAGCTTAGATGTTAAGTTAGAAAGGTAAACAGCATTTTAATACTTGTGCAAAATTACAAGTTTGAATAATGAATTGCAAATAAAATAGACTGAAGAACATGACAAAGCAATAAAATAAGCAGAAAGTACAGAAAGTAAATGAAACACAAGTATCTAGATGAAAGAAAATGTTATTAATAGAATAAGATATTTACAATTATAGGCCGAAGCCAATTACATGGAAAATGCAGGAAACAAAAACCTATCAACTAAATAGGTGGGGGAGGGATTATAGCATTGGGAACCACTACTTTAGAAGCTTCTTCAGCAGTATCGTCCTCAATTTCGATCACGTGATTACCCTCTGTTGGAATTTAAGGCTCTTGGTCTCCCTCTTCCAAAAAATTTGACCTCAACTCAGAAGTATCAAAGGCTTGAGAGTTTACTTCAATCCACTCCTCCATCTCGATATGTGCATACCTTCGCCAGTATTTCATGAAGCTTTGGTACGCCTCCGTTAGGTGGAAGTTGGCAGTGTAGTGCTTCACACCCTCATCACCAGCAGATTGAGCCTCCTGTCTCGCTGTCTCAACCTCCTCTGTCAAGCCGAAAATTTTGACATTTAGCTCTTCCACCTTCTCTTTATGTACCTTCTCCAAGGCCTTAACATCCAACTTTTGGTGGGCATTTGAAGTCTCCACACACTTCCTCATGGAAGCCACTTCGCTTTGGGACAAATGGACTTCCTTTTTCAGATTTTCAATTTTCACCTATGTCGAAGCGGGCTTCACAGACTTTTCAGCCTGCTGCTTCTTTATTGCCTTAGCCTTAACCTTGGCTTTACTGGATATCTCCTTAACCTAAGAAGCTTTGTTCGCAAACTCTTTATTTTTACTTTGAAAGATTTTAAAGAGGGCTTCAGCCTCTATGGCCATCTCGAATGCCTTCCCCTTTTGACTGACCATGGTGGTGAATAAGTCTACCATATCGTTGGTCTCCACTAAGCCTTACCACCTATTTGTCCAGTATTTGTGAAATGTGGATATGGAAGTCTGAACCTCTGGAGGAAGCATGGTAAGAACTTATGGAGCCAGTTTATCACTGCACTGGGAGACTACATGTTTCTGGCAAGTTGAGTCATAGGTCGTCAACCCGCTCGTAGATTTGGCCACCTTCGACGACCACAGCCATGAAGGCTTGACAACAGTTGGCCTCTTCAGCCCTCCTTCACCGCAACTATAGCAACTACCATCAGTTTTTCCCTGATAGGGGCTTTAGAGCGTGGGGATGGGGATGGAGATGGGATGGCCATTGATCCACCTTCTCTGGTGGCGGAGAGATTAGGGACCTCCTCTACCATCTTTTTCTCATTATCCTTCAAGGGAGGTCGTCCTTCTCTTTCTTGGCTGCCAACCTCTCGAGTGATTCTTTCCACTTAGTCCTTCACCTATTTTCCTGCAACAAATGAGAGTTTCAACCTTTTTCTCCCAACAGGCAGCAGTGGAGGTGACAGCAAGTATTGTAGCCATTTCAAGAGTAGGATGCCTCCTCTTCTCGAAGTTTTCTACAAAAACAAGGAACAAGGTCGGCAACAGTTATGCAAAAACTAGCAAAAAAGTTTGTTAAAAATTGATATTACCTATTCAGTCCAATAAGTAAAATTCTTCAAAAAATCGTTTGGAAGCGATTAAACAGTCAAATTCACGAGTTAGGCGTCTCTTTTTTAGACCCTCGTTTAATTATTTTCGATGTCGAGACAATGTCTGTTTGGACTATTCGATGTACATGATATACTTTTCAAAACGAGTTTAAAAGATGATGTAGACAATTTGTGAATTCGGCTAGTGTACAATCGTCTGCGAATTTTTAAATTTAGGATGTTCTCAAAATACTAGTTTGAAACGACCTACTTTGATGTATTTTAACTTTTTCTAAGGTTGGTCATTTTGCGTGCCGTTAAGGATGCAGGAAATTAGGTCGTGAGCACTTTTAAAGAATATTAAAAATGTAATGTTTCGACTTCGTTTGAGATCACATAATGATATCGAAAATTGACATAAAACATAAAAAAATCATTTATATGTGATAAAGGGGGCGGCGTAAAGGGTGGGTGAGTAAAAAAGGCAAAGGTCATGGGGCGAGGTGTATGGGGAAAAGCAAATATATACAGTCAAAAATAATAAATGCACAACTGACGTGACCAAACTAGACTAACCCATATAATATGTTAGTCATGAGCTTAGAGACACCAAAACCAACTACAAACTATTCAACTAATTTATCAAGCCCTCTAAACAAGGACAAGGAAACTTGGGCCGTATTTCCAATTGCACCATATTTTTGTCCTCACATATTAGTCGCTTAAGCAGAGCAGATCTTGATAGACTAAGAAGTATTGACCGGGTCAAGAAATGGGCGGTAGAGTTGGAAGAACATGACATTCTATCGACCTTGAGTGACGATAAAAGCTCAAGCACTGGTGGATTTCATAGCTATCACCGAGGGGAGAAAGCATCAAGCAACCAACTTGTGTACTCTATGTCGATGGGTCGTCAAAATGTGAAGGATTGGGAGTGAGAGTCATCTTAAAAAGCCAAATTAGAAAATAAGTGGAGTATTCATTGGAATTCGAGTTTCAAGTAACCAATAACAAAGTAGAATATGAGGTCGTGATAACTAGCATGAGTGATGCTTTCTCTCTTGGAGTATGAATGATCCAATTATACAGAGAACACTCAGTTAGTTATGGGACAAGTGTTGTTAGAATTAAAAGTAAAAGAAGACATGATGGTGGCCTATTTGATGAAGGTGAGAGAATTGCAACAAAAGTTCGAACAGTATGAAATATGGATACTCATCTCGCAAAGACTACGTCAGGGCAGACTCACTTTTAAAATTGGCACAAATCAACTCTCGAAATCTACCACAAAACTTTGGTACAAACTCTACTAACCTCTAGCTACCTAGCTGTGATAGAACTCTTAGAGATCGAGAACAAAATAACATAGATGGACTGATAACAAACAACAAGATAATGCAATTCAAGATTGACTTCTTCGCGTATGAGGGGCAAGCTTTGCTCCGGTAAACGGACAGCTATATGAAAAGGGATAACCATGCTGTGTCTAAAATGCATCGATACAAAAAGGGTCTGATTTTCTTGAGCAAGATTCATTCAGAAATGTGAGGGAATCACCAGGGGAAAATATTTTAGCATTTAAAGATATTACTTGGCCAAGAATAAAAATAAATGCAAAGAGATTGGTGAAGAAGCGTGATGCATATCAGTAACATACCAACCTCATACATATACAGGCTGATAAACAAATTGCCATATGTAGAATTTGCCTCTTCCATCAGTGGAGGATTGATCTACTGGTCCACTGTCGGTCACATTAGCGCAGAGAAAGTTTCTAGTAGTTGTGATCAACTACTTCACCATGTGGGTAAAGACAGAGCTCCTAGACATGATCATTACCAAGAAAATTCAAAGCTTAGTGTGGAAGAACCTCATATGAAAACTTGGGATTTCTCGGTTGTTACCGATTAAAGGAGGCAATTGACCATCACGATTTCACAGAGTTTTGCTCGAGTACTAAAATTGATTTGTAGAAAACATTGGTCATACAACCACAAGAAAACGGAAAAGTGGAAGTCACCAACCATACTATTTTGCAGAACCTAAAGACCAGATTGGAAACATATAAAATAATAGGGCTGATGAAATCCCCAAATGTACTCTGGGCATATTACACGACCCTAAGAGTGCCCATGGGTGAAACCCCTTCAAGATGGTCATTAGAGAAGTTAAAAGACATAGTTTGAAAGATCAATCAAGAACACTACTCGGTTGCCTTTGAAATGTTGACCATCTTAAGAAATATTATCACTTATCTGTAAAGTCATCAACTTGTCATCGTTTTTAGTTCATGTTTACTTTTCATCGCTACTATAGTTGTCTTTTTCTTATCTTGGCTAGTGGGTCTTTTATTTTGAACTCAATGTAGCAAATGTGACCCAAAATAAGTAGTTGGGGAAGATGAGAACGCTAAGGAATGACTACCAGATAGCTAGGACAACCATGTGCATCCCCTGATTCAGCCCACTAGATGAATTTTGGTGTGATAATAATAATAAATGGAGAAGGATAGATGATGAGGACGCTAAGGAATGACGACTCACTAGAATGATCAGGTGCATCCCATGTTTCTGACTGTCTATGAAATTTCATGTTCCAAGAAAAATGTCTCAACAAGCAAAATGTGGAGATCTCGACAGCTATCGAGTAGTCCACTCAATCACTACAAACTTGTTTTAAAAAAAATCAAGTAAAAGTGATAAGTGCTTTTTTTACACACTTATATATGTCACAAAACATGGATTATTGTGGAAAGTAAATGTTAATATGGCTTAATTCTGTGTAATTTGTGTTTTGTTAAAAACAATAAACGTGGTGAAAATGTGGAAGAACAAGCGAAAATGGCTAATGAAGCAAAATCAAAGTTTGAGAACTCAAGTGCAAATGCTAAAAAATTGTGTCAATCTCACAATGAAGATTTGAGAGTATTAGACATCAATTGGATTAGTAAAGAAGCTAAAGGAATAAAATATAGTCGAAGTACTATTACATATCAACTTTCAGGGCAAAATTTGTTCTATGCGACCGCATTAAACATAACTATGCGGTCGCATAGCGTTTTTCTGGGCACGAATTTCTGGTTTCCTTATTTCGTTTCAACTTTTATGGAAACCAATATCTGGACATCTATATAAAATACAAAGCGGTCCAAAACTGGAAGGAGACCTAGATGATGAAATTCTCAAGGTTGGAGAGCGTAGAACGATGCAAAAAAACACAAAATTCATCCCCAATATATGAAGATTCAAATTCATAATTAATTGGGTGATGTCATTTCTTGATTTTTTTTTCATGTTTTATTCTTTCTACTATACTAGGCTAGGTTGATCAGTGCTAGGTGAACGTTGAACCTTGTAATTTGATGTTTTGATATTTAGTTTTATATATTTGACGTAAAAACATGTTTTTGAATTATAGAATGATTTAGATGAATTAATTGTCTCCGTGATTATAGTGCACGATAAATTATGTGAGTTTGATGATTTGTTTCATACATTCAAGATAACGGAAAAAAATTCGACATATATAAATCATCATAAAGTCCGATAGGGGAAATATAGCGCTATGCTTTATGTGAATCTCTAAGTGTTCATAAAATTACATACATTCTTGTATATTTGCATCCGTCATAGAGATATAGTCGGGTCGTATGCGAGGGTAGGTCTAACATTACTCGAGACAAATTGATGGATAGGATAAGAACATTGATTCGTCATAATTGGATTCGTGTTGTCAAATTATAAAACTAAGGTGAGAAATAATTATTATTTGGGGATTC
>CAIGRF010072426.1:12011-32865 GCA_903798235.1 Fraxinus ornus | reverse complement strand
AAATTTAAGAGGACAAGTTAACCTTGATAAGTGTATCCAATCTTTATCCATGATAATATACCAACGCTATGAAGTTATAATCTGTTATAACACAGTAAAAATGAAGCAACTCAAATGTAACTTGAACTAATGAAAGATAATTTTTATAAGTATCATATTCCCAACAACTCCATTACTCTACTTGTATCAATTTCAATTGCATAACAAAGATATATCTTTATTTCCATATTAAGTAAGTTGATAAAAATAAAATTAAGGAGAAACACTAGTAAAGGTAGTGTGTTAGAGGAATATGGTCCCACATAAAAAATGCATGCACCAAATATTTCAAAAAATAAATAAAAACAGGAAATTATGATTGTTTTTGGAACCTTGAAGTGAATTACCTAGACAAGGGTAATATACTCATCTTCAATAGCGAATGAAATCACCTGAGATTTCTCAGGCAAGAAAATATACTATATATGTGATTTTGGGTATTTACCTAGTTGAGTGTAAACTGAGAAAAAAAATGTGGAAGACAAAAAATTGGAACTTCAAGTACTAGGATTGGATCTCAGATTTCTTTATTTGCAATTACCGTGGTTGCCTCTCACCTCCCAATTTTGGGAAAGAATTAGGGTTGACTCAATAAATGGTCGGCTATTCAAGGATAACAATAGATGGTGGTGGCTGCTGTTTGAGAATTGAGAGTTGAGAGGTGAGGATGAGAGACTGCATGCAGGAAGTGTTGATGAAAACTTCAGTAGGATCCTCTTTATTTATTTTTATTGCTTTATAAAGTTTGGTGGATCCAGTTCTTCTATCCGCTCTAATATAAAACCATCAGAACCAAACAGTCCAGTTTTTGGTAACAATGAACAGATTGAATTTTCTCTTGACCAAACCACCCAGTTCCTGTACAGGTCAACCAGTACCGCGAATTTTGCCCACCCATTTCTGTCCGGTTTTCATAGTCATATAATCTTAGTTTTAAATTGCCAACTATAATTTTACATGAAATGAGTAAATAAGAATCCACGAACAAAGAGCAGTGTTGGTTGTCTAATAAAGAGCAAAAGCCAATGATTAAGTAAATTAGTGAGCTATCTTCTGACCTTGGTAATCCCAATTCTGGTGTTGACCCCAGCTTGCGTTATCCCAATTCTACATTAAACATACATTAGTAAACAAACCAGAAATCTCAACCACAATATTCCTATGTTAAAATAATAATTGGTAATGTTGGTAATATAGAAGGAAAAACAAGAGAAAAATAGGCAAAAGAAAGGCAAATGTATAAAAATCAGTCCACTTTTGGCATCTCTATACGAAAGAAATGGTAAAACGCCTTTGTATAAACAAGCAAAACAAATATCTTTGTCCTCATCCCCACCTCCCAGTAAAGATAACCAATAATTAAAACTTTTCTTGTTCCTATGCCAAGCTTAAGAAAATTTGAGTATTTTTTATAGCTGGAGGTATAGGATCAGCAACCAAAAGAAAAGTAACAAACTAAAGCCAAGAGCGTCAATGAGTATAATTAACCAATGAAGTATTGTTCTTTATCTCTCTGAATAACTGAATTCTTTGAATCATAATTCCACAAATGTGTAAAACGTCACAATTTGCTACAACGCTGAAACTAAAATACTTGCCAATAAACCAAACTATCTTTCAAGACAGGAAAGTTTTTACTCCAATCAAAGAATTAACAAATACCTGAGAGTAGGAATGCGGAACATGAGGAAGCCTAGGTGGGAGAGGCTGCGCAGGATAAGGCGGAAGCTGGTGCGCAGGATATTGAGGGTAATAAATATGGTCGGAGGAGTGAACCGGAGGCGGGGGCGGAGGCCACTGTGGTGGAGGAGAGGGCGAGTGTTGGAGTTGCGGTTGGTAATGGAATTGGGGAGCAGAGTAAGAGGACCAAGACTGGTTGGGTGGAGGTGGTGGTCTTTGGTAGGGATCCGCCGTAGACGGCGGCGGATGAGGTGGCAGTGGCCTTATGTAGGGGCGGGGCTGCTGGTAGTCCATGGGTTTAGGGTTTATTTGTGGTTAATTACAATTATTTTCTGCGTGCAGGCGTATATGCATCTGTGTGTACAAGAGGACAGAGAAATGGAATGACGATGGTGGAATCGGGTGGGGATTTTTCAGAAAACGGGTTTGCAAGATTAGGTCCGAGTCCGAACATATACCACGTAAAACTTATCGTATCTAAACACTCATTATTACACAAACATAATTTTCTATAAAAAAAAAATTAAATGTAAACCAAATATGCAACTTTTTGAAGTATGAAGTATTATTTATTGTAACATTTCAACAACTATTATTAAAATTTATTAAAAAATTTATCTTAATCTACGTCAAATAGGACTATTTGATATACCGTTGCTTTTAACTTGATAACAAATGAAGTCATTGCCTTGTAGGATACATTTTTAGGTTTGGATTTGGATTAGAAGTAAAAACTCTTAACGTAAAAAGGAAAATACTATATGGAAGGGAAAAGAAAAATAAAACTTCAACACCTCAAGGCATTGGAAGCATTAGGGAGATTTGGATAGTAATAAAATAATATTGAAATAAAAAAAATTAAAAGTTTATTTATAATACAATCTAATTAGGAAAAATGTAACAAAAATTATATTTTCAACTATACTAATTACATTTTTGTTTAATATGCGTAAAAACAGAAACAAGTCTATATTTGTGAGACGAAAGGAGTATCAAGAAAAGATTCAATTTTTTGCAAGAAAATTAAGCTAAGATTGAGTCGAGGAGAAAAACTAAGAAGAGGGTTGTTCGAAAATATTAATTCAATAAATAATTTCTAAAACTTATAACGTACTTTTTCGAACCTTACAATACAGATCAAAAAGACATCCTTGAGAACATCAGGTATGATCTGTCAAAAAATTACACATTGGAGCAATTGGCTCTCCTTAATGATGTAAAGGACACAGGACAGAAACTATGATATCATGAAACTGAACAGACTACGAAATCTGTATGCAACCAGTATTTCTAGAGTCAGAAAGTTAAGGTGGCCATTGCAATTCTTCTTCTTTGTTCAGAAAAATTCAATTCCCGTTAGTTGATAGTGGCATGATGATCCAACTGTCAGAACTAAAGTTTCCTTGAACCTCAATGTTGCCTTGGATATCACTATAGCATGAAATAAGCAGTGATTCGTTGAAGTAACATCATGTGGCTCTGGTATCATGCAACAGCATCAGCCTGTCGTCTGGTCAGTCGTGCATACAAGCCATCCTTGTGAAGAAGCTGAGTATGGTTGCCCATCTGAACAATTGAAGAGCAGTTAGGAGTTAAGAGTGGCAAAACAAGATAAATTAAGGAGAGCAAAGAAAAACAGGATTGAGATTGTATCAAAGGTCCGTTGGCAAATGATTTTGGAAAATCAAAAACTGTTTTTGAGCCTATTAGCCTAAGAAGCTGCTTTTAGACCTGTTTAAATAATTTTCTAAAAATGTTTTATCTAATTAGAAAAGCTTTTAGAGGAAGCTGGCCAAGGAGGCTTCCTCCAAAAACTCTTCTACAAAAAGCAGAAGTAGAAGACTGGCCAAAAATGTCATACTAGCCAAGGAGGCTTCCTCCAGAAACTCTTCTACAAAAGCAGAAGTAGAAGGCCGGCCGAATATGTCATAATAGTCGAAATCCAAAAGCCACCATGTGTCTAAACTTGCATCTTCCAAACTTAAGTTCTTGTGTAGTTGTTAAAACAACTTGGACAATGACTGATGGCAAATGAATAAAATCATTATAGACCATAACATCCATGAATGCGTTGACTTTCTTAGATTCTCTAAAGCCCAATTATAATGTTCACTTTTACTGACTTGAGGATCGCCCTAGTTTTTGGGGAAATTTTCTTATTATAAGTGGGATTCATACTCTGCAATAGGTAACACCAAAGAAACCCAAGAGGGGTGTTTAAAGATTTCTCGATTTTCTGTGAAAACTTGCAATGGTGACTAGACTTAGCTCTCACATTGAGCATGAACACTATGAATCTATATATTAGCTAGTGTGAATTTCTGCTCTCTGTTTTGTTCATACTTTATTATGTTTGAGATTAGGATTAATCCATAACATACAAAAGAAAGGGGGAGTATATTGTGCAATATTAGCAGCACTTGCATTTTCAAAGTGAAGCTCAAGATAATAATAAATATAGCTTTGTGTATGCAAACATGAAAATGGAAAACTAGCATCCAAGTTAGATAGGTCTGACAACCTAAGAGCATGTACCTCGACAATTTTACCACCCTCCATCACTACTATTCTGTCAGCAGCTTGAATTGTGGAAAGCCTGTCAAAAGTGGTTATCAGTACCTCGTTTGCCGTTAAGTCGGAACTCTGCAAGGGACCTTACCTGTGTGCAATTACGATGACAGATCTCTTGATTTCTAGGTCACTACGCAATGCTCGAAGAACGCCCTATTTACACCGCAAAAGTAATAAGGAAGAATATAATTATGAATCGGTTTTCACGAGTATATCCAGTTGCTCTACCTTGATGTTGTGTTCGCTTTCCGCATCTAGAGCACTCGTAGCTTCATCAAGGATTAAAAGGCTTGGGTCTCTAAGAAGCGCCCGGGCAATAGCAATTCGCTGCTTTTGTCCTCCACTGAGCAAATCATCATCAACAAGTGTTTGGTAGCCATTGGGCAGAGACAAGATGAATTCATGGGCAAAGGCCTGCTTGGCAGCCCATTCCACATCCTGCTGACTAACGTCTCGGGAACATCCATATCTTATGTTCGAACCGACGTCCATGCGGAAGAGTCGGGGTTCCTATTGAACGAACTTCAATGAGGGACATTTTTGAAGTTTGAATGAAGTTATTCAGAAAGAAATTAATAGTGGATACCTGTCCCACATATCCAATTCTTTCTCTAAACCACTCAATATCCAGTTCTTTGAGTAGGTAGCCATCAATCAGTATCTACACTCAGGACAAACAATATTAAACTTGAAACCAATGCGAAATAACAGTCAGTCGTGAAAGTAAAAAGGTGAATTTCTAAAATTCTACACAGTTAATTCCAGTTTTTTTCTTTTCACTCCACAATTAAGTATATCATGCACAAGTGTAGAAGAGGTTAAATGGTTTACCTCGCCATTTGTGGGCTCGTAAAGGCGGAGCAGAAGATTTACTACAGTGCTCTTCCCACTACCACTAAGGCCAACCTGGAAAAAGCAATAACAATATTCATTTCTCAACATGTCCATGTAGAATTTTTGGTTGTATACTGCTTAGATTCACCATGAAATATGACTCAAGGGGGAAGCATCCAGAAGGCTGTAATGTTTATCTAAGTTTTTATGTAATGCATATTACCTATACCTTTGCATTTTCAGATTACTACCCCTTCGAGACTCTACTTACTGTTATATAATATTTCCTAGCTGATATATTTTTATGGTTTGCATGTGTATACCTATTTCCAACCATTTGATAATATCCACAAAGATAATCCAGAAAGGATGGAAATGTTAGTGCACTACTGATATATTCACAACTTAAAAACAAAGTGTACACTTACTATGGCAACTACTTCCCCAGGACAGACTACAAAGTTGAAATGTTGTAATATGGGTACCTGTTCAGGTGCCAAGAAAATAGATATTTTAATTGCTGTACCAGAAAGTCGATATGAATTCAAGTTACACAGAAAGATCATATGAATGACTCATTGCGAAAAAAGGATAACAATATTTGTGTTTATGTCATAGTTCAAATGCAAAAATTTAGGTGTTGATATCTTCATGACTTGCTCACTGCAGAATGATTTAATGCCTCGTGTCCATAATTTATACAGCAACTCCACATTCAACAACAGGTAAGTCGAATTGCATTAATATAACGGTGCCTGTAACTAATAGACAGACTATAGTTGCCTCTCACGATTTAGAAGAAACGTACAAGTAACTGAATAAGTACAAATTTTGTAATACATATAAATGAAAGAAATGCATAAGAGTTACCAACTGTAGTGTGTGAAAGTGTGGACTAGTACACTAAAGGAAAGGTATCAAGGTGGTAAGAAGAAGCATGTTTATTAGTACTTTCAGATTTAAATAATTGCCAACTGTAATATTTGAACTTGTACATTAGAAAATATTCTGAGGAACCTCACCTCAGTTCTTGTAGGATAGTGAAAGCTTACATCCCGAAATTCAATTCGCCCCATCAATCTTTGCAACTTTGATCCTACAGTATGTTAAAATTATTCTTAACTGTCACAATGCTACCAAAATTTAAAAATGCAACTTTATGAATTCTTCAGCACACTAGTGAAGAAGAAAATTTAGTGCCCGCTTGGCAAGGTTTTTGAAGAATCAAAAGCTGCCTCTGAGAATAGGAAATGTTTGGATCGGTTTGAATAATTTTTCTAGAAGTGTTTTGTCCGGTATACATGATCATCAATTATTATTTAGATCAATTATTTAATTTATAATTGNCCATACACACCAAACAATGCATCCCGGGATAAGATTCCAAACTAGCTTGCTATCCTTGTCTCGGAATTTTCTCCTCCAAGCCCGCAGCACATCCTCCATCCGTCTAGGCAACACCCAATCTATATGCTGAGAAGCCAGAATACTATTCCACAGCCAACGGACTCCGTCACAATGAATGAATAAGTGATCATGTGTCTCCCCTTCGTTCCTACACATATAGCACCACTCGGTAACATAAAAGCCTTTTTTTCGGAGATTATCCACCGTTAATGCTTGTCCCCTCACTACCGTCCACAATAAAAATGCCACCCGTGGGGGTAATTTGCATTGCCACACCATCCTCCAGGGAAATGAACTCTCCACAGGACTCGCGAGAGATCTAAAGTAAGAGCTGACTGAAAAAATACCATTCTGTGCCATCCTCCATCGACTACAATCATCAACGTCTACCCGAATTTGCACTTCATACAAACCCGCTAGAAACAATGCATAGTCATCCATTTCCCAATCCTGCAAACCCCTCTGAAAAGTGATGTTCCAACTGTCGCTCCCATTGTGGCTGGCTTCAACTTCATTAACCATAGCAGCAGGCCTCAAAGTAATGCGGTGCAAGGAAGGAAACCTCAACTTTAAAGGTAGATCTCCACACCAACAATCATCCCAAAATCTAATATTACTACCATTTCCCACCACAAAAGTCAAGCATCTCCTAAAGTCATTCCAGCCTCGTCGAATATACCTCCAAAGACTAACCCCGTAGGATCCTCTACCCTCGCCCGAACACCATCCTCCCTCCATCTCCATACTTCTCCCCAATGATCTCTCTCCAGAACCCCTCCCTCTCCATACCAAACCGCCACAGCCATTTGCCCAGTAGGGCCTTATTAAACAGAGTAAGCCTCCTCAAACCGAGACCCCCCATCCTCATAGGAGAACAAACAACTCCCCAATTCACTAAATGAAGTTTCCTCTCCTCTCCCAAACCTGCCCAAAGAAATTCCCTCTGAATCCTCTCTAATCTGTTGGCCACTGCTGCAGGAATAGGAAACAGAGACATAAAATAAGTAGGGATGTTAGATAGCGTAGATTTAATGAGAGTCAGGCGGCCACCCTTTGAGAGATACATACGCTTCCACCCCGCTAACCTCCTTTCCACCTTCTCCACAATGGCATCCCAAATATGAGTGCTTTTAAACCGCGCCCCTAAGGGGAGTCCGAGATATGTCATAGGCAGCTGCGCAACCCTACACCCCAAAATCATAGCAAGTTCCTCCACATTAGTGACCTCCCCTACTGAAATAACCTCAGATTTCCCGAGATTAACCTTCAATCCTGACACAGCTTCAAAACATAAGAGCAACCTGCGTAAATTCCTGACTTGCTCCTCCTCTGCATCACAAAAAATCAGAGTGTCATCAGCGAATAACAAGTGAGACACTTGCAGTTGCCCAACCGTAAATCCCGTAAGCAGGTTCTCCCGCCTCGCTCTCTCTAGCATTTTACTAAGGGCCTCCATTACAATAACAAACAGTAGTGGAGACAATGGATCTCCTTGCCTCAATCCTCTACTACTCTGGAAGTAACCCTCGGGGGTACCATTGACCAAAACTGAAAATGATACGGTAGAGATACAGAACTGAATCCACTTGCACCACTTATCCCCAAATCCACATCTCCTAAGCATATACAAAAGGAATCCCCAGTTCACGTGATCATAAGCTTTCTCAATATCAAGCTTGCATAGCATCCCTGGGACCCCTATACATAGTCTTGTGTCAATGCATTCATTCGCGATCAGTACAGAATCCAAAATCTGACGACCTTTCACAAAAGCATTCTGAAACTTGGACACCACTTTCCCTAGTACCTCCTTAAGTCTATTTGCCAGAACTTTGGAAATAATCTTGTACACCCCACTGACCAAGCTAATAGGGCGGAAATCTTTAATATCAGTCGCTCCCGATTTCTTAGGAATCAACACAATAAATGTTGCATTGGAACTTCTCAAAAACCTGCCACGCTCAAAAAAGTAAGTGAAAACATCAATTATATCATGTTGCACCACCTCCCAACATTCCTTGTAAAATGAGAACGAGAATCCGTCTGGACCTGGAGCCTTATCATCATTCATACTAAATACGACCTCCTTAATTTCGTCCTCCCCAAATGGTCTCTCCAACCAGCCAGCATCCTCCTCCGTAATGGTAGAAAACTCCAGTCCCTCCAACTCTGGCCTCCACTCGAACTGCTCCCTATAAAGATACTGATAGAATTCCACCATTTGGGTCCCAATATCCTGTGGATCCTCATAACTAACCCCATCCACCTCCAACACTGTGACAGAATTATTCCGCATGTTAGAATTGGCAACCCTATGAAAAAACTTAGTGCATTTATCTCCCTCTTTCAACCACGTAACCCTGGATTTCTGGCGCCAAGCAATCTCCTCCATCTCTACCAGTCTCACAAGTTCTTCCCTTAACACTCCACGTCTCTCCTTCTCCTCCACATCCAACCCTCGCCTCTCCTCTAGCTTATCCAGCTCCTCTATGTCTGACAGACATTGAACTTTACGTAAATTCACATTACCCACCACTTCCTCATTCCACCTCTTCAAATCCCTTTTTAGAGCCCTCAACTTATGATCCAACACATAACTGGGAGACCCCCGAAAATCATAAGACGCCCACCAAGACCGTACTCGCTCCCTAAAACCTTCTACTTTTAACCACAACTTCTCAAACCTAAAAGGTCTTACTCTGCTCCCCATAGTATTCCCCGCTAACAAAATAGGAAAATAATCAGAGTACACCCTCCACATTCTCCTCTGAATAACATATGAGTACTTAGCCTCCCACTCTCCGCTAATCAAGAACAGGTCTATACGAGATAGGACAGGTTGCTCCCGATTAGATGACCAGGTAAAATCTCCCCCAATCATAGGCATATCCACCAGCATATTCTCTCTAATAAAATCCGAAAAATCCTCCATAGCCCTGGTAAGTCTCCCTCCACTAGATCTTTCAGTAGGAAAACGCACCACATTAAAATCACCCCCAATGCACGTTGGGAGATTCCACCAAGCCATCATACCAGTCAACTCATCCCATAAACCCCCTCTACTCTCATCTGAATTAGGGCCATATACTCCTACAAACATCCACCTGAAACCATCCTCAATATTCCTCAACGCAAGCGAGAGCGAGTATGTCCCCACACTAACATCCTCCATATCATATGATCAATTATTTAATTTATAATTGTATTATCATCATCAAACCTGTGGAGTCCAAACTAAGAGAAAGGGCCAAACTGCCGTTAAACACGAAATGCCAGATAATGACAAATTCATTTTCTTGATTTCCGGGAAGTTTTGTCCATCATTTTCTCTACATCCCTTCACACTAATGCAATAAGCAATGGCAAGATCAACACTAACACTAACATTAACACAGATCATTATCCAAATCGTATGAGCAATAATCAATTCAACAATAAATGACAAAAAATTTAAAGCAACCAAGAGGCAGTACTGTTGAATGTGCGCAGGATATCCATGGATCAAAGATGAAAATTATCTACCAAATATGACAATAAAATTTGGGAACTTTAATTAACCTAAGCACATATAAATAAGATTCGTGTGAGAAATTTGAGAAGCAAGCATGCCTTTAGCGGTAAACTGATTGCTAGGTGAAAGATCCATCAACTGAAAAACTTTCTCACTGGCTCCAACAGACTGCATCAATGATGACAAATTATCACCAACCCACCAAGTTGAATAGATTAGCCATTCACTGTATAAAATGAACTTTGTAAGTTGCTCTGCAGTTATATGGCCAGCCAGAATAGACATTCCTCCCATCAGCACGGCAATAACCTATAGAATTTTACATGAGCGCTGAAGTCAATGTTAATTTTTAGATAGTCAAATAAAGAATCCGCTTCAGATGTTCTACGTGAATGATATTATCATATATATAGAATGAAGTTGCAAGAGAGTAAATGTCTCTGGTGGGAATTCCCTTGTTCTCTCACTCTTCACCTTCTTATGCTTCCTACTCAAACGAATTAGAAGGTGACCTTTCGAGTAGGTTGCATAATATCCAACAATGTATCAGAGGTTTAGGTGAGCCGGGAAGTGATGAGAAAAGAAAGAAACAAGCGATGACTAAACTAGTGAAATAACTTTACCTGTGTTGAGTGATAGAGTGTGTTGAAGCTGAAGTTCCAAACTCCATATGCAGCACTTTGTCTTAAGCTTATGCCAGCTAATTTCTCCAACCATTCTCGATATCTACCACCAAAAGAACAGGTTACATGTATTTTGAGATAATTGTAACTTCAGCTGATGGTAATATCAAATATAGGACTGGAAAAAAAAAATGCAGAATTGTGGAATGAATTTTTACCTTCCAAGTTCTTGTTGCTCTGTTCCATAAACTCGTACGGTTCTCATCAAAGAGAATGTCTCCTGTGCAACCTACAGAATAAGAAAGGAAAAGTGATAATAGGAAAAAATAGGAAATGAGGTGTATCTGAAATACTCAAAAATATAGTTTTCGGTTTTACTTCATTAGCAGAAGCAGTGATTTCTTGAATCAATTTAGCAGATTGCTTTTGATACCTATATAAGGTAAGAAGTGCATATAATTAACAGAAAATAAAGACAAATCAGATCATATGGCACATAATTACAGTTATGCTATGATATAAGAACTCGAGTAATCTACACTAAAGACTTGAGCTTGGTTCTCTGTATGTATGCATCATAGGGGTTAGGGGTGGAGGGCTTACTATCCAACTGACAATGGAAATGAAGAAGCTAGTCTAATCTAGTTCCTAGCATCATCTTCAATTTCATTTATTATCTCATGCTACGACACCCTAATCTCATAAAATTGAATCCACGCATAAATGATAAAATCTCCATGTAAACAGGGATTATTCTGAAAATCAAATTCTCCAAGTGACTGTAATTTACAAGTTCACTGATTTTCCATCACTTCAAATAAGGCAAACTGAAATTGGAGAGTACAATCTTATCTGTATATCAAATAGGAACATGAAGAATCGTACCGGCCATATATAACCATGATGGTTGAGAGAGTGACACAAGTGGCCAATATACACAGTCCAAGTGGACGTGACAAAATCAACAAGTACACCAAAGCACCCGTTCCCTATAGGAGACAGTAATAAGATTCTAAACTTGATGAGAACTGGAGAACATGCTTGAAATTTACTTAGACAACCAACCTGAAGAACATTACGAAATATCAGGTTTAAGTCATTTCCTATCACACGCGACACTTGTTGACAGTCTGACCCAAGCCTACTAGTCAAACCACCAACTGTTTCAGAGTCGAAAAAGGATATATCCTACAGAGCAAGTAGCTAAAAATAGTTATTCACAGTGAGAAATAAATCATGCTTTGTGTTATGAAGACTGATATCAGAAACCATGTCGAGTCCGCAATATTTTATAGCATATTATTTCAGGAACCTGAAGAAGAAGTGTTGAGTATAATTGTTCCCTCATTCGCTTGACCTGAACATTAAATTGAAATTTGGGTTAACTATCAACATCGAAACTTAATAGAACCCAAAAAGAGAAACTATATCAGCAATATTTTCTTTTGCATTCTGTCAGTTGGGAGCCAGAAAATTTATCTTGTCAAAGATGTGACAATAATTAACAATGCCAACATAGGATAAATGAACCTACTCACTTCACAGCAATCAAGAGGTTAACAATTAACAATTTTCCAGGCACCGCAGCTTGTTTTAGTAACTTATGCAATACTTATATGAGGACATTACCAATTGATGGACTCTATAGTTATCCATTCAAGTGATTTATCAGGAAATGTTTGGAACAGAGAACTTACAATAATACAACGCCGCATTCTCCANTTTTTCATATGGAGAAGTAAATTTCGCTTTTTACCAACCCCTGTGAAACTCCAAATACAGGCTCTTTGCTTGTACAAAGGCAAATTATAAGAAGAGTTAGTATGTCCACTCACCAGGATCATATTTGCAATTCCAAACAATCCACCTCGTATGCCACTGTGAATTTCAATGGAAAAAGGATAGCAGTTCATTGACTTGACAAGGTTATGTTGCAATATTGAAAATTAAATTACATTAAAATATAAATAGATAGAAAGCCAAGTGTGCAAAACATCCATGTAATGAGACTAGATGGTCTATAAGCTGGCCTTCCCTAAGTGTGCACATTAAAATAGGAAGGGAACTTTGACCATACAAGATTTTAACCTGCATATTCCCGCAGAGATACACAGCAGAACCAAAAGGCGCACATTCTGGTGGAAAACTGCAATCTTACTGCTTTGTGCAGCAAAAATTGATGCAGTAAGATAGTGTGGAATGGAGATTTCAGAAAGCTGAGCCATAAGAAAAAATTTCAGCACTAAAGGCATAAAAGATAGCCAAGAGAGTTAATCTAAAGAAAGTGCGAAATAAGCCTAACTCGACTCATTTTAATGAGCAGCACAGCGAAACAAAGCAAGCTCAAATACATCAAAATCAGAACAAAAAAATAAGCTTCACATCAGATGATTAAAGTAATTGATATAATCATTCTATCATAAAGTCTTAATCTTTAGCTGACACCAGATGGAATTAAATCGCATTTCTTTACACATGAGAAGAAGAAAGCAATTGAAAGGGCTAAAAATTACAGGATTAAACTTACAGCAGTGAGAATGAGGGCAGCAAATGCAGTAAAGATAACCCATCGATCTTGAGCTATCAATTCCCACATCTTTTTCAGCGCCCTCAAAACAGTCACAGGTTTCGCCACCAACACACCATCAACGCCCTCATTCGACAGCCTCCACCACTCCCCACCAGGCAATATATCCCGTATAAACTCAACCCATCTCTTCAACCATCCTTTCTCATATCCTTTCAAGGAACCATCTTCCTCTTCATTTACAGGGTACCCATTAACTGAAACCGATTGTATTGAAGAAGGGTGATGAAATCTTCTATTCGAATTGAAAAATTGCAGTTGGGAGTTTTTGTGAGGAAAAAGCAGAATTCTATAATGGGATTTTAATCGGATTTTTGTTTGTTGAATTGGAAATGTGAAGGGGGGATGGAGATTACACAAGGTGGACAACATTTAGGAATTTGAACGAGAAATTGTAATAACTGGAGAAAGTAAAGATCGTATATAGTGTTTTCTGTCTGTATTTTTCTGGTTGAGGAATGGGCGAGTTGTCACCACTCATTTGACGAAGAGTCGGGGGAGGAAGGAGTTGGTAATGGAGCTAAAGTCCAAGCACGTTCAAAAATAGTTGCTTATTTTAAACGTAATATTTTGGCGTGGGCATGCTTCCAACCCAAATCAATTCAATTCAGACGTTGAAATCGGAAAAGGAAAAAAATTGTCTATCTATTTTGGGTTAAAAAATTTATATATATATTTTTTTTTTGCTAGCGTAATGCATATCAATAATATTTACAATAAAAATGATAACTGATTGATTTTTTCAAAATTATCTGATAGTTATCAACAAACAATTACACCAAAAATGAAAAGCAATGGTACAATCTAAATTTGGAATTTACAACAAACACTTCTTCTCCTTGCTTTCTTTTTTTTTTTTTGTTCGAAATTTGAAGTTTTGGTAGAAAAAGTGTAGACGTAAATAAATTATTTGAAAATGAATTATATTTTTATTTTTATTATTTTATCTTTTAAGTTTAAAAAAGATGAATTTTAAAATTAAAAAATGTATTAGCGGGCTGGATTAGTTAATTGGCGGATTAGTTGTTTAATAAACCAAAACCAATCCAACTTGACTCTGTTTGGTTCGTTCGGTTTGATTGGTTTTTCGATTTTTTTACCCGCCCCTAGTAATATTTAGCCTCCGATTGACTGCATCTTTTTGTGTAGAATGAGTTTTAGAATCGCAAATTTATGAAATATGTGTAATTAAAAAGTAGAAATGTGTGATTGAAAATGAGTATGAGAAAAAAAAATGGGCAATTAAATTCGTACCATAGTTATTATATCTTATACAACATTTTAATTGCACTTAAAGTTCTTAATTTTTGCTTATTATAATTGATGATCCCAAAATTATGCATGACCCAAGCACTCCATCCCCAAGGAGTAATATTGCCATTCCACACGAACTCCTCGGTCATGGTACCTCGGGACTGTTCCTCCTCGGGCACATGACCACACCCCCACCACATAGACCTCGTCGGAGATATCTCTTCGGGAAATAATATTTCCCGTTTGCTAGATATCTCATTGAGGATATGTCTCAATCTCGCACCTAACAACCCCATATCCATTAGGACTCTCCGATAAGATAGAGCTTATCCCATTTTAAGGATGTTAAGTCTTGTTGTTTCTATTCAACGTAGATCAAAGGAATTTTATCTTTATTCAAACACATCAATGGAATAATGTCCATCAAGTTGCAACTTCTAAACATGGTAGGACTCTTAGGAATTTGAGTAACTTAATCCTACCATAAATGTGCTACCTACCTCTATAAATACAACACCTCAATTCATTATCAAAGCACGCTCTCCACATAATTTTCAGTATATATTTTTTCACATAAATTCTCTCTACATAATTTTCAGCATATATTTTTTCACATAAATTCTCTCTCTAACTTAAGTAACAGAGAGGCGACGAGAAAACACCTAGACGCCTTTATTTCAATCGGAAGATTATTTTCGTGCTCATTCTCAATCCTCAAGCTTAGAAATCAATAGGTACGATTTTTGGTAGCGTCATTGGCGTTGTCTATGGGAAATACTATCAAAAGCCATGATTAATACAGGTTTAGGTCTTCTTCCAACAGCTCATCCATTCCAAATCATCCTCCTACTAAAGACCCTACAGTCCCTCAAGAAGAATCATAAAAAATACCAATGTCCCAACCAACAGTTGTTACTACCAGAGCTTTTGAGGAGCTCCGCCAGCAAATTGTTACGTTGACTTTAGTTGAGGAGTCAAAGAAATCTGTATCCAGTACAAGCATCATAGGGCGATTTTATAGCGGATGCTCAAGCTCAAGTCCTCATACCTTTCAGGGCACCGGTGATGTTGGAACTACAGGTATACCTCGAACGACCTCGGGTTCGAGATCAGTTACTCTGGACTCCACTGAACTCGCTAGGATCATACAAGACAAAATTGCAATTGGTATGCTTTGGAATACTAGGTTTCACTCATAACTCCTCGTTCACTCTAGAGATATTGTTATACCCCTATCGGACGGATTTAAATATCTCTGCATAAATGAGTATAACGAAACTGCACTGCAGACCCCGATCAATCATCTCAACGTATATACTGACGTCATGAATCTACGAGTGGCACCAGATCCTTTGATATGCAAGGCTTGCTTCATTCTCTGATTTGGCCGACAAGTTTTCTGTCTTTTTTGCAAGTAGCAAACGCATCAAGAAAACAGTCGCTTCCCTCATGTATCTCCGTCAATGATCGAATGAATCCCTGCGTAACTTCATGACGAAGTTCAATAAGGAAAGACTTTAGATACTTGACCTCCATATCACAGCAGCAATCTTCGCCCTCACATATGTCATAAGATGTGAGGCCTTCAAAATGTCACTGTCAAAAACCCCGTCGAAGTCAGTAATCGAGCTCCTTACCCGAGTAGAAAAATATATTAATACGGAGGAGACATGAACCCAAGGAGAACTTCTCATCCTACCTTGGAGAAACCCAAACACAAAAGATAACATATTCAAATCTCCGTCCAGAAGTTCCCAAGAATAAGCAGAAACAAGAAACACAGTCGACGTCTTTCCCCTGACTGAACACTTCTAGGTCTAACATTCTGATGAAGTTCAAGGATATGAAGGAGCTTAAATGGCCTTCAAGGATGCAGTCCCCTCCTAATACTCGGGATAAGAGCAATATTGTGATTATCATCGGGATCATGGGCATACAATGGAGAACTGCAAAGCCCTACAGCAGGAGATTGAGGTACTAATTAAAAAGAGATTCATAAGCTCATACATCAGTTATGACAAGCACCCAAGGAACGATTGTGAAAAGAGGAGAGGTCCCGAAGGAAGAGAGAATGACAAGCTCACATCAGGAACCATTAACATTATTGTCGGGAGTATAGCATCAGGAGGAGACTCGAACAGTGGACATAAGTAGTATGCTAGGCAATACACCCCAACTTCAAGGCCAATTCATGATAACCTAGAAGACATCACATTTGGGTCACAAAACTTGTAGGGCTTATCACATCCTCACAATGATGCATTGGTCATATCAACCATCATAGCTAATTTGAGGTAAAGAGGATTCTGATTAACAATGGAAGCGCAACCAACATGCTTTATCATAAGGCATACACTAGAATGGGGATTTCGGCTGAACAGCTCAAGAAGTTAAAACCTCATTTCAAGGATTTGGAGGCAGTACGATCATCCTTGAGGGAGTCGTCAATCTTCTTCTTACTTTGGGATCGAATCAGAAGCAAGTGACGAAAATTACAACATTCCAGGTAGTTCCTACTTCGATAGCTTACAACGCCATTCTAAGAAGATCATTTCTCAACAAGATCAAAGCTATTGTTTTCATCTTCCACCTTCCTATGAAGTTTCTTACAAGTAAGTTCTTGGGCTTCATGATCACGCACAGAGGAATTAAGGCCAATCCTGACAAATACAGGCCCTGGCATCCATGGAGTCTCTTAGGAGCAAGAGAGAGGTGCAAAAACTAATAGATAGGGTCACAGCTCTAAAGGGGAGCACATCAAAGTATAAAATTTCTATAGAGGAAGAAGAGTTGTCAGAAGTATCACATTCGAAATTAGAACTCCTTGAATCGAAATCACCATATGCACTTTGACAGTCAGTGAGAAGACATTGAGAAAACAGTATGATCAAGAAATAAAAAAAAAAATAGTAAGCACAAAGATAGAAAAGTAAGGCCACAAAATAAGGAAGACCAGTCGAAATAATGACATATTTATAGATTCGGACAGAAGGTATTAGCCATTGAAACATGCCAGTAATAATCATAACCATTGAAAACAAAAGGGCAGCTACTTGAATCCCAAGGCAAAACAACCAAGTCATGCGCAACCCAAGTGCGCCCAGAAGAGTTATGGGCCACTAAAAAATGGTAAAATGATAGTAGTTGTAAAATGGTAAAATGGTAACAGCTATCATCATGTTCCCTATGCTTCAACTAATGAACATAAATTATGGAAATATAGTAAAACTTCCTCAGTAGCTTCGCCAATCACTCCATATGGTCAAAAAGTCCTAGATCTAATATAAATATTAAAATCGAACTCGGGGGACTATTTGTTGAACTAAGAAATACACCTCGCAAGATTTTCCTTTTGGCGATAAAGAAAACAACACACGAACCGAACAAAGAAGCAAAGGGCATGCCTAATAGTCACAGATCATTTACCGTATACAGGCTGGTTATAGGCTATCACATGGGAACACATGGACAAGTAAATAAAGCGTGAACCACAACTGAATCTATTACAAAATAACTAATAAGAGGATAACACATGTCATTTCCTCAAAAATTACCCCTTTATTGGAATAAAATGGCATGCAATTCAAAAACTCCCTCCCGAAAAACTATTTATTCTCTTGTTCTAGTTGAAACATCTAGACTAGTAAATCTAGGAGGTGAACTCATAGTTGGATGAGAGGATTTGTTGATTATATTTACATCTGATCTTCGATTGTAATTGTTTCATCAATAAAATCGTATGATCCGATTTTTTCAACATTTACCAACGTTAAAATTTACATATTACTTGATAACATATTAAGAAAAACTGTTCTATTTTATTGAATAATCAAACTTCATGCAATAAAATGTTATAAAATAATTTCTCAAAATTTTCAAATCAAACGAGTTTTCTAGTTTTCTATTTTGAGAAATAGTTTTTCAGAATGATAAAATAAAATTGTTTTTAGCAATTTTAAAATAAACCCTCAAAATCGAAAGTAAAAAACGAACACAAAACTCAAAATTGAAATACAAATCAAATGAACCATCACTTTTTAAGGCATAAGTAAAAGACTTTTTTGATAAATAAAGAAATTTTCATCATAAATAATCTTAGAGTGAGAAAATAAATGTTGTAAAATTATGAGATTGTATTGATGACTATTTAGTCGTTGTTTGGTTTGGCTAAAATCAGATTTTAAGAGATTTTTTTTATATAAAATTTAATTAAATGTATGATTGAAAAGTTGATAAAAGCCACTTAACTCATGACATCTGTGGTTGAAAATACATTTGTAAAAAATGAATTTTAAAAATTTGGGACAAAAGTGGCTTAGCCTCTGTTTGGGCTTCAATAAAATTAGATTTTATGGGAAAATCTATTTTGGAATATTGAATTTTTGGAGAATGTATAGTTTAAAAAACAAATAAAATTGAGTTTACGTGTAATATTATTTTATGGAAAAATATGTAGCTGAAAATCAGCATTTTTTGAAAAATTGAGCCCAAACATGAGTTTAGTCTATACTTAATAAATTTTATTTTAACCATGGGCGAACCCACTAAGGAGTTGCCCCCACTGGGCCAAAAAAATTGCCTTAAACCCCCCTCCCCACTGGGCCAAAAAATCGCTTTCAAAAAAAAAAAGAAAAAAAGCCCCCACCCATGACCCAACCCAAGCCGTCCAATTCCTTGCTTGCAATGAACTAATGCTATCGTTCAAAAGTTTTGCCACAAACCTCTCGTTCCATCAAAAAATGGATTTTTGAGTGATTTCACACCAAGATCCCTCTCCTAATCCAGATTCATCTGAACCCAACAATATCAATCGTCATGGATCTTTGAATCTAAAGCAAGATAGATAGATCGGAAATTGCCAAGGGCAACCGCAAGGAATCAAAAATAGCAAGAAATGAAAGTTTTAATTCTTTTGGAAGATTCGATCTATAGCCATCACCTATCAAGAACTGATTATGGCTAGAAAATGCTTTCATTTCCTTGTTCTGATCTGCATCCTAATGAAGGAAATATTACAACATATTATAGCAGAACAGAAGGTATGTCGATACATGTTATTGCTTAGGATTGAAATTTTTTATGCTAACTTTGGCTCGTCTAAAAGCTCAGTTGCTACCGCCAAAGTTTTTATAATATGTAGTCCTTTGCGTGCAAGTGAGATTTGCAACTTGAAAGAAATAGAAATGTAGATTTGTTAGTTAAGGATGTCGTATTTGGCTTTCTTTCTGTGTACTGGATTCTGGCTGGAGAGTCTTATGATGAATGGGTTACAAAGATTTTATGGAGTCTTCTGAAGAAAAGAAAAGGTTTGCAATTTTTGAAGAATTGACTGCGTAATCAAATTAGAGACTAATGGATGAATGATAGTTTAGTGGTGTACGTTGAAAAAGATGTATTTAATGAATCTTGCAATGAACTAATGCTATCGTGCAAAAGTTTTGCCACAAACCTCTCGTTCCATCAAAAAATGGATTTTGGAGTGATTTCACACCAAGATCCCTCTCCTAATCCAGATTCATCTGAACCCAACAATATCAATCGTCATGGATCTTTGAATCTAAAGCAGGATAGATAGATCGGAAATTGCCAACGGCACCCGCAAGGAATCAAAAATAGCAAGAAATGAAAGTTTTAATTCTTTTGGAAGATTCGATCTATAGTCATCACCCATCAAGAACTGATTATGGGTAGAAAATGCTTTCATTTCCTTGTGCTGATCTGCATCCTAATGAAGGGAATATTACAGCATATTATAGCAGAACAGAAGGTATGTCGATAAATGTTATTGCTTAGGATTGAAGTTTTTTATGCTAACTTTGGCTCGTCTAAAAGCTTAGCTGCTATCGCCAAAGTTTATATAATATGTAGTCATCTGCGTGCAAGTGAGATTTGCAACTTGAAAGAAATAGAAATGTAGCTTTGTTAGTTAATGATGTCGTATTTGGCTTTCTTTCTGTGTACTTGATTCTGGCTGGAGAGTCTTATGATGAATGGGTTACAAAGATTTTATGGGGTCTTCTGAAGAAAAGAAAAGGTTTGCAATTTTTGAAGAATTGACTTCGTAATCAAATTAGAGACTAATGGATGAATGATAGTTTAGTGGTGTACGTTGAAAAAGATGTATTTAATGAAATTACTAACGAGACTATTATACGGCGTTTTCAAAGTAAGAGAAGCCGTAAAGAACAATTGTAAAAAATGTATCACATTTTGAATAATATCTTTATTGTTTAAAATTATTTTTTAGTAATTAAGTCTCGCCACCCTGAAGAAAAACTCTTGGTCTGCCCTTGATTTTAACTATATAAGAGTATATTCTATTTAAATTATAAATATCATAATGAAATA
>CAIGRF010072409.1:29373-47624 GCA_903798235.1 Fraxinus ornus | reverse complement strand
AAACTCATTATTTCAAGAAAGCACCGAACATATTAAAGTTGATTGTCAATTTACTCATTGACCACTATTGAAAGAATTTTTATTTGTTATTTCTTTATGGCAATTGCGTAATTTCATGCCCATTATATCATTAGTTTTTCCTCATTTTTATTCCCGTACGGATTGAATTATGCTGAATAGAGAAAATGCAGTAAAGGGATTTTCTGTTTAAACTTCACATATTCTTAATTTCATTTACTAAATTTAACCCTAATTAAATTAATTAATTAATTAATTTTTAACTATTTTTTTATATATAAATATTGAGATTTAGTAGATATTATTACATATTTAATTATAATCTATACAAAAATCAAATAAAATTTAAAATACTACTAACGATATATAAATATTGAGATTTAGTAGATATTATCACATATTTAATTATAATCTATACAAAAATCAAATAAAATTTAAAATACTACTAACGATATACAAAAGCATCAATATAATCAAAATCAATTTTAGTAATTTGCACACACTCAATAATAAAGTATTTTTGTTTGCTAAACATCCAAATGCCGATTTCAGAACGTACAACAATTTACAAAACAATTAACTGATTCTTCCCGTAGTTCATTCGTTCTTCTGCACAATTATAGCTGATTCTCTTTAAAGAATGACAATACTAAAAGTGTGTTTGGCAGAGCTCAAAATTCAATTAAAATTAAAAATATAGCTGTTATTAAATCTCACTCGTCTAATAAAAGTCAACAATAACGGCTAGTTTTTCAATTTTAATCTCTATCAAACACACTCTAAATCTAACATTCATCTAATATTATGCAAGCAAATGATGCATCTGACACAATTTACTACTATTAACGTATATTTTTTATTTTATTCGTTGATTACTTGAAAGAATAAAAAAAAACATGTAGTTATGAATAATGTTATATATCTTTAGTGGTGCTAAGGATCCGGTTATGTGACCTTGAGAATTCAATCGGTTAAAATTATAACTTATTTTAATCAATTGAATGCAATGGACCCCAATACCACATGGATCAGTGCTTAGCATATCTTCAAATATGTGAGAGAGAGAGAGAGAGAGAGAGAGAGAGAGAGAGAGAGGTTGTGTGGTACTGGAGATTGCTTTATAAACTCGCTCCTCATTTAATAAAATCAAACTAGTCAAACTCATTATTTCAAGAAAGCACCGAACATATTAAAGTTGATTGTCAATTTACTCATTGACCACTATTGAAAGAATTTTTATTTGTTATTTCTTTATGGCAATTGCGTAATTTCATGCCCATTATATCATTAGTTTTTCCTCATTTTTATTCCCGTACGGATTGAATTATGCTGAATAGAGAAAATGCAGTAAAGGGATATTGCTGCTCTTTTTATGAATGAAGACAAAATCAAGCTGATTCATGTAACTAATGGGAGGGCTTACAACCATAGAACATTGAGATGAAGCTGCCTTATTTTTGCCACACGTGCTACAAGAACCGTGTCCCACAAGGGAAGGGAAAAAGAGAAAATGCAGCTGGGGAGTTAGAGGGAGGGGGAGTGTCCCTAAATTCACAACTACTGGCCGAGTATTCAAATTTATACATCCAAGCTTGAGAGTTTCAGCACAAAAAGACGTCCTATTATAAAGCCTGTCAAAACTCGATGCTTCAAGAAACCTTCCAGTTGAACCAAATTACTCTCCCAAATTCCTACAGATAGTTCAGGAAAAAGAATGGCTGAGATGACGATCAAAGTGAGTGGTCGAGAATCTGATGCATAAGTTAACACATTATCGCTAAATCCACAGGAGAAAAAAATGAAGCACAACAGAGTTTTGAGTGTAATGGCTTTATAAAAACCAAATACCACAATTTTATCAGATTAAATTACGTGTTACGCTGATGCTACTTATTAAGGTGCTTAGGCCGAAAACGCTAGCAGTTAAGCCAGATTTTCAAAATTCATTCAACCTTGATTAACTGCATTACGTCTATGAGAATAGTATTCAAGTTTCTGTGAGATGAATTTGATCTAATGTCCCTGCAGGGCCATTGACAGTTTGTCGATCATTATGTTACACAATTTAAGTCAACTTTTAATGTAAATAATTAGGTGGAGAGAGAGAGAGTGTACAAAATCTACAACCTCATTTTTCCTTTGACTTCAGTTGTCCTCCATATAAGACAAGCCCAACTGTTGCAAAACCGGACAAGATTGTTGATGTATAACAAATTGCAAGTAAAGCCCCTCGCAGTGACTGCAGTAGATGAAATTAAGTAAGTATCCCTAACGGTAATAAACAAATATGAATCGAAACAGCATTGACTTCAGGCACCTTGGCAAGAAGCAAAGCATTGTCATTGGCATACTGCAGTGAGCTCTCTGGTATACTTTGAACGCCTTGGCTTAATTGCCATGAAAGGATCCTATATTTTGTGTTCAAAACATAAATGTGTCGTAAACCTTGTTTCAGATAATAAAAGGAAAGGAAGATGCACCCCTAAATGGAGCAATTACCCAAAAACAAAGCCAATAACAGCCCCAATGTATGCTTTTTCTGGAGTTAGTTCAACTTGTAGCTCTCCAAACTACACAGAGAAAACTACAATATGAAATTGTTCTCAGTATACATATAAGAAAATCTTACTTCCAAATAACGTACCTTCAGCATCCTGCTTTCGGGCTTAGCTTCTTCATTAGCTGTCTCAGATACCGGACTTGAAGACAAAAGATTTCCAGTTCTAATCATCACTTTGGCAATCTATGCTGATTAAAAATTATCCAACAATATGTTCAAGGACGCATAGAAACCATTAATATAGCTATATGCATATGAGGCACAGAAATCAGTAAGAATCATGTTATAATGGATTTACAGATGGCTATGATAGAATAAATCAAAACATTTTGCATCTTTACAAAAAAATGGCTGTCATCCATTTTGATCACACCCAGTATTGGTCCTATATATAATTCAATTAGGATTCAAAAATAGTCAAATAAGAGAAAAGGGGATGGGGGGGTGGGGGTTTCCCTTACATGTATATAATAACCTTGGAGATAAAAAAAAATTAAACTTCTTAACTGTGTATTCAGACCTATGATTTCTTCCAGGATTTACTAACGATCGTGATCCAAGTTGATCCAAAAGGCAGAAAAGAATGAGAAAAATAGAAAACTAGGTGCAATTGTCAAATGTGGATATATGCTATTCAATATTTTAAGTAGAAAACAATATCACATTTAAAGAAAGAGAAACATTCGCATGATACCATCTGTAGTTCGCCTCGACCATATTGGCCCATTGACTGGAACCTCCTCCCAGCAGATATCAAGCGCTTGCCCAGAGCTAACAAGCAATAAAAACTAAAATCAGGAAAAGAATTTGAATCACAAACCCAAAAGCAAGAAGAACCTTGGCGTCGACAGCATAGGAAAGAAAAACTAAGCAAAACTATGAGATTGTATTCTTGCCTGATTTATTACTGTCCGTCAGAGTACCAACTAACAAAGGGAGCTTGCTTACTAGAGTCGCAGAGGTTGCTGTATCTGCTCGTTCCCATGCCCGACTTATATTTAATAATGTCTGTCCCAACTCTTCACCACACTGAAAATATCAGTTTGGACAAATTAAATTTCTCTATCCTGTGCTGGAGTGAATATTCTATGGGAAAGAGTTAAATGGAATACATAAGAAATTGGATCCAATTTATATTTTTGGTTACTGGAAGTCTTGAGATTGGATTTCCAGTATTTAAAAAATTGTATATATGGGAAAGAATTAGGAAATGCGGGCCATGCATGTTTGGATTGAGACTTACAAGAAGGAAGAGAGGAAAAGTTCGAAGAATATAGCCAAAAGAAGAGTTGAATAAAGGATTTGCAGAACAAATTACAACAACAAATGACGCAGTTGGAGGAGACAATCAAACAAAATGGCAGACAATAAGAAGATGGCAGATAAGGACAAGCAACTGCAAAAAGTGTCAAAAAGGTGGAAAGAAAGCTGATAAGTGGACCTCACCCCTCAGATATTAAATTTCATAAAATTGATATGACCATGGAGAGACTTGATTCAAAATCGCATGTAGCAGGACCTCAGGAAGGAATGCTGCTGTTATTGAAGTAATTATTTTAGTCCGCTCAGAAACATAGCTCCAAAGTTCTCAATTCTGACAAAATGTAGAACAATAATCTTATCTTTCTTTCAACTTTCAAATTCTGGTTTATTGATATTGTCTGCAAACATTAGAGCTCACAAAATAACGTCATTATTTCCTCTAAAAGCTTTAAGGACAGTGGTTGGGGAAAGAATATATTAGAAAATACACAATTTTAGTTTATTATGTACTGTCAATCTTACCAAGTTAAGGAGCAAAACTATACTATACGAATTGCAAGTACTGAAGCACTATGTCGTTAGATAAATGTTTATTATGAACTTAAGAGTATTCCTTTTTCCAACTAAAAAGGCATAATCCCACTTGATTAGAAAAGCTACTTTTGATAGTAGAATGTTTCATCTCAACAATGATAATATCAACATGGTAATTGCAATCCAAATACAGAAACTTATATGAAGGAACAGATAATCACGAAGAAAACAACATTTGACATTAAGACTTGTGAAGATGACAGTCCCATTGAGATCAAGAAGCACAATAATATATTAATCTACCCTACTGATGATGATTAATACTTACACACAAGTATTTACTTCTGAGATTTTTCTTTGTCATCATTCTTTAAATTAACACCGTATTGAGTATGACTCTTTCTTTTTTCAGATAAATTGATTGTGAATAACTCACCTCATCTTTGACTGGTCCATTTGAAAGATCAAAAGCTGCATCATTCATCTTTGACATTTTCAAAAAACATCAGTCAGACTTTCTCAAATAAGAATTACCCACCAGGGAGAAATTATGTATACAGCAACACCAATAAAACAGCATTACAAGCTCAGGCACAATTTTGCACAATTTTCATCCCACTAGATTTGCATCATTCAAGTACTATTAAATTCTCCATTTAGCTTGACCAGAGATTTTGGCAATGCATAAAGATTCCAGGACATATGTTGGAAAAAAATTTATTCCCCTCCAATGAAATGTAGTCTTCAAGTCAGTGGACATATTCCAGAGGTATTCTAGAGGTTTATCATATAAAATTCATTACAAATTTTCAACAGTCCAAAACATGGGATACGATTTGAGCCATAAAGTACGATAAGCAAAGATTGTACCTTGTACTTCAATAGTTACACCTTTGTACAGTATTAACTTAACTAACACATGCAAATATCATCCACCAAGTAAGATACAGTCTTTGTTCCAAATTGTACAAATGGTCACAACTATGATTGTACCAGGAGATTGTTAATTTAAATTCATTCAGAATTTTACGCAACCAAAGAGAGTTATGACCTCCGATTCTTTCACACGTTCCCAGTACCTTCAAGGACAAAATGTACACAGCCTGATTGTACAGACCTCCGATTCATAATGTACCCACCAATTCTGTAACTTGATAAATTTGCTTTAACTCTCACAAACATCAAAAAATTCCGAACCAGCAACACAATGAACTTTGTTTGTGAAGTAGTGAACAGCATAGCACGACTGTACCTTGCAAATTAGTAATTGTACTGAAAAATAAACTTACATCTAACCGAAGATCCCGAGGCAGCTGCGAAAAATAATCTGCCGGAAGAACAAAAACATCCTGCATCACAAAAAAAAAAAAAGGGTGTCAAGCAAAAACGGATAGAGAATGAAACTCGTGAGTTGAAGAAAAATGGGTATGAAAGTTTGATGCATACAGAGAGTTCTTTGAGGAGAATCTGAACTTCAGAATCAAGGGAATTTGGAGAATCTGATGATTCTGCAAGAGCAAATGATATTTTCTTTAAAAGCTTGAATTTGGGGGTTTTGCAGCGAAGGAGAATTGGGATATGATGGGGAATTTGGAAAAAGTGGTGGGTATTAGTGGAATGGGATATTGAGGGAGGTCGAAGGCGGAGAAGTGAAAGAGAAGCAGCAGCCATTTGAAGCGGATTTCACACAAATAAGTTGGATTTTGCATGGAACCTTCAAACTTTCAATATATATATTTGTGATCCAAACTCTGATTTTGTTTTGGTTTTGGATTGGATTGGATTTTATTGGGACCTTCTTTTGTCCCTTTCTCCTTTAGATTAGAATTGTTTCAATGTCTGATTTTTGAACCACACAGTTTCAACATTTTAACAAGGTTTGAAATCAAATTGAAGTGCTTAAGATTTTTTTTTTTTTTGTTAAAATAATTATTTCTTTTAGGTTAAAAACCTTTTAAAATAGGATTTTTTTTTTTTATTATTTTCTATTGGAAGTAAATTTTAGGCTCCGTTTGATTTCCAATTTTATGAAAGAAAAAATAATATTTTTTTTATTCAAAGAATAATTGATTGAAAATGAGTTTGAGATTCTGTTGTTACAACGGATTATGAAAGAAAAAAGAATTATATATATCTCGTAAAATCACATTTTCTCTCTCTAAGGAGTAGGTTCCAAAAAAAAAAAATATCTGTTGTTACAACAAAGTATGACATCTTGCATTGCCTACAATATTCAGATTTTTGCTCTTCCCGTTGAGTTTTTTTTTTTTTTTTTTTTTTTAAAAAAAAAATTTCCCCTATTCCTTTTCGTTTTTCAATTTTCTTTTTCTGTTTTTCCTGTTCTTTATTTCTCTGTTTTCAGTATTTACAATTTCATTCATATTTTATGTATAATAATTCCATATTTTATGAAATTTCTGTTCTGGGGTTCGAAAATATATCTTTGTACACAACTGTATAGAAATTTCTGAGACCGAATGTGTCATATAAGGCTTTTATTTATTGACTTAATGTTGATTATGTTAGTTTTCGAGGGGTTCTTGGCTATTTTCAGATCTCCCATGTTAAGGATTTGATATTTTCCAGTGAAGCAAAAAAGTTGTGTTTTCTTTTCTATTTCTGTGTAGGGAAAAGGAAAGTCCATTTCACCATTTACAGTTAACATTAGATCTCAAAACACAGTCAAAAAGTAGTGGTTTATGGTTATATCAATCAAAACAATGAAAAGTTCATAAAATCTCCTCTAAATATTTGTGAAAGCAACACTACAATCATACAAAGCAGTTTTTTCAAGAGCTTTTCATTAGTCAAGCTCCAATTTTAGCAACTTTTCTCCGCTCAATTTGACCTGTTAAAGGACACTGCATTTCTGTCCAACTTATGGGAACCATCGTTGCACCTACACAATGTCATCGTAAAATCACAAAATTAGAGAATGTCTCGTTAAGGTTAAAATACCATAAATCGCATTCAGAAACATGCACACTTTCAAACAAAAGGTACATATAACCTTTTTGTGTAGAGGTTTTTCAAGATTTTCTCCCAAAATATGTCGTCAACAGGTAGTAAATTATTGAAAACCTACCCAAATTTGTGTTTGCAACTTCTTCATCCGTTGGCTTTCTGATAGTGTAGGGCCGTAGGCTGTTACCTCGAAAAAGTGATCAACAAATTTCTCACCTATCCTAATTTTCTCTTCCTAAACTCACTGATCTATATTCAAGCAGGAGCAAGAACACAAATGACTTCGAAAGAAAAATATTCAGATTTGTATTTCTTTACCCGTTCTCAACCATTTCTATTTATAGATTTCTGATGAGGTCATGGTGGCAATCGAGTCTTTTCTGTTAAGGACACATGGCAACTTTTGATTAGTTCATTTTCAACTGAATTTGTTAGCCTGTCATGTTTTTATTCACTAGTACACGTGTTTCTCATTTATGGATAACAGTTTCTGCTGATTAAAGTATGTTGGCTCGCCGTTTATGTTCACTTCACATTATTAGTGCTTACTAGCCTTGTCTCAAGTTCGCATGTGATATGGTTCTTTATAATGTTCGCTAATACATAGGCTCGCTTCTAATCCTCTACACATTTTTATTGATAACATATACATGAAAGAATTTGCCATGATGAGACCGAACTAATTGTAGTATTAGCTTGCATATTTGCTGCAGATATCACATACACATCAATGTCAATGAAAACAAAGATGACCACTTAGAGTGTAAATATAGGGATTAACCAGGTTTGCAGATAATTTATTTCAACTTGACAAGAATCAATCTCATATCTGAGTTCCATATGGAAGGATATAATCAGCACGATAATTTATATTAGTATATGCTTTTTACATAGAGATGTCTAAAGAACTGTATCAGAATCACAGGAAGAAATGCAGCCAAAGAGGATTTCCAAAAGAAATGTGGGACAGAATGAGATTATAACCAATAGTTCATGTTATATCTATAAATTACGTGGCATGCGCATAACGGAGAGCGTCCCACATACATCAACTCGACATTGATTATTCAATTGAATTGGGCCTATTAAATCGAACAACCTTATCTTTGGCTTTAAAATCGACCTATTAGTCCTACTTGGCCCATTTTCATTTCATTATATATACTTGATCCATTTTACAATCAAGGTATGTATTCGAACCCTAGCCAAATTCCCTCTCACTTTCTTGCAATCGTATTATCTCTAGTCTGACCGTTGACTTGATTGTAGGAGTACAAACTATCATCGGACATTTTTCTCAGTTGGCGGCCTTTGCCTTCTAACATGATGTTCCAATGTGCAGGTGATACCTATGTGGAAGGGAGGTAGTCGGAATTTTGTTGGCGCAAAAATTGAGGTCAACAGTCCATGTTCATGGTCAAATATACTGGAATTGGTATCCTAATGGTTGTTTATTAAGCTAACTGGTTAGAAATTCTACTAAGGTATTGATGAATGGAAGTCACGAGATCTTTTATACCTTTTCTTTTAGATTTCCCAGCAGATATGAACTGCCATACAGAAACTTTATGTTGGTTCTTATGTTTGTCACCGACCATAGAAAGAAAAATTATAATTTCTCTCCATGCACAAATTCCCCTACCCTACCTTCTCTCCAATTCCTCCTAATAATATACTGCCCCAGACGCATCCAAGGAAATCCAATCAGCTCTTTTTACTTCAAAATAATTGAATTTGTATTGGCATGAAAAACTAGCTGATGAATGATCTATGCACAGCGAGCTGGATATGAATTGATTGTCGACAGATTAATAATTTATTGAAGAACATAAACAGAGGAAAAACTGGCAATTTCAAAAGTAGCTATTTAAGAAACAAATTTTATATTATGAACAATGAGGGAAAATACCTGCTGCACTTTCTGCAGATACAACACCAAGCTCATTTTTTGCAGTTGATAAATGATATGCCCTAGCATCTCCAAGGGATAGCTTTACAAGGAAACAAATTAAGGCTAACAATTCAGACTCAACAATTTAATCAAAGTTTTTCATCCAATCAAAACATTCTAGGTAGAGACAACTCTTGAGACCAAAAAAAAAAAAAGAACGCAAAAAAGCAATAGAAGTTCATGAAAAGTTCTATCAGATCAAAGCTTTGTCAATAACTAATGTTTGTTAGTGAAACAATATAAAGGTAACTTTACCCAGCATTTCCTGGAGACATACATCTTTTTGCCAGAAAGTGTTATATGAGAAACATTTATATCTTATTAGCATGAAGGATACAACTAAAGCTCTAACAATGTCACCCGGGCGGAAGGAGGAGTGCATATCTACTTTGTCAATCTCAGTTGCTCGGACATCTTGTTGCCTGTTACATATGACAAAATCAATTCTCAGTGACAGATCAAGCTCATAAATAGAAGATTCAATCAAGTTTCCATGCATCGAGCCATCATTTTAAAATTTTGGATCATTGAAAAACATGATGTAAACTGTTGATATTGGGATTTGAAGTACTTTGCTTCTGTGAATGATTTTGAAGCAGAGAAATAGGCAAGAGAAGCATCGATTACTTGCCCCATCATTATTTAGATATATAACACAAGAGGCCATCATCACATCAAATCTGTCATAAAAATGGCAAGCTGGATATTGTCATTTTCACATTAAATGAACCCATTGAAGGAATAAGACTGAACGTAAATTTTCTTATATAAAGATGTTGACTTCTCTGAATCAGAGGCTACAGGTATAATAAGCAATTCCTCAACTTATTTAAGTTATCCCAATAAGAAGCATATGCAGCATACAGATTGTTGAAGACTAAACACAAGATAGAGAAATTTACAACAAAAAACTAAGAACCATTCCTGGTAAGCTAGTGGTCAGCTACATGAATCATTTTTTGCTAATCTATTCAATCCAACACTTCATCCTTTTGTGAAATCTTATCACGTAATGAAGACAAGTATTACAAAATCTAGTTCCATTAACATCTCTCAAAGGCCATAAAAAGATTCAGGTGTCAAAACTTGCAAGCTATGGTATCTAGCTCTCATATAAACAATGATTCTGCAGGAAAACTTAACATCAAGTGCCTAACCAGAAGACAAATTTTGGAAAGAGGTCAAACCCTTATCTCAGACTTAGAAGTACAGTATAAAATTACATCACATAAAAACAATAAGATATATAAGACTTTTCTCTTATCCCTTTTCATTTCTGTACTTGACTCAATGGATAGGGAGAAGGTTGAATCACTGAAAATGAGGTTGAAATACAAAGAATGCTTTTTTGACATTACATATATAAAAAAGCACCTTAAGCAATTGACAATTGTCAACCATCAGCTTAAAATATTCTTCATACCTTATAATTCCTGTGAATTTTTCTCGTACAGACTTGGGACCTACACACATTATATCTGCTGAAGCCATTCTAGCCGTCACTTTAGTAACCTGTCAAAATCAATAAAATACTGTAAAAGATGAGGGTGGCTATTAAAAGTGTATAATCTGTTATTAGAAGGAAAAGTTTGCTCCAAAATGTTACAATAGTTTTCACATGGACATCAATTTTTTTATGCAAGAATTAAAAAAAAAATAATAATAATAATAACTGAAATGGCCAATTCTTCCATGCCAACTCCCCCATTCCCTTTAAATTTATATTTCCTATATAATTAATTAAAGAATAACATACACCTGAACGACTGACCTATGCTTGAAGAAAGAATCCAAACTCGAAGGTATATTTCCAGATACTAGAATCATTGGTATTGAAAGTACTCATGATTTTTCAAAATTCAAGTTATAATTAGCATATGATTTCTTATTGAGGTAAATCATATGATTCCAATTTCCTATCTATTAATTTGAAGCCAAATCTTATACTGGTTACTTGGCACGCATTTCCTTAGACAATATTAACTAAATTTAAGATTCGACAGACATATTACATCTAAAGATTTAAAATTTAGCCATAATCCAATTTATCCACCAACCCAATAACCCACAAAGTAATTAACCCCGCAAATCCTCATTAATATTATCTAGCAGCAACCTATTTTTATCTAAGACGAAGCAGCTAAACTCCATCAAAGCAATTCGAGAATGTTAATATGCACAGTTGCCAGAAAATTCAAAATCGAGATTAACACGTATAAATTTAACAAGGAAAAGTACTAGAAATAAAAAGAACATTACTCTTGCAATAACAGTAGCACCAATCTCGGGAACAGCACCATGGGCCTTATGACCAATCACATCCACTGTTGGCCTCTACCAAATAACCCAAAAAAAATAAATCAAAATCCTCTTGTTACAAGCAAAAACTCAAATATAAAATCCACTATCAGCCCCCAAAACATTTACATGGCGCTATTCATGGGTTGCCCAGAATTTGAATTCAAACTCACGTAACAGAAAATTACAAATTCCGACACTATCACCTCATATTACAAATATAAAAAAAAAATGAAAATTGAAAAAAAAAATGAAAATCGAACATGTGATTACAGAATGATTACCAGGTCAGGAGATTCAGGGGGAGGATAGGTAAGGGTTCGGAATCCAGTCAGAGAGGCATACACGGTATTATTATGGGGTGAAACATAAGCACCTTTTCCTACTTTCAACTCCGCTGCTTTTCCTAGAACTTCCCCTGGAGTCACCAATTCGCCTCTCGTTTCCACTTCGTCTACCTTCATTCTTATATGCCTCAAAATCACTCAAATTTCTTTTGCCTGCTCTTATGTATGTAAATTTTTTATGTTGTATCCGCAGAAACCCTTTTTGGACGGGATGTGAACCTTTTGTTTCTGGGAAATTGACGCATATTACCTCAAATCTTTGTTGATCTTCGTTTTTAGTTAAAACCTTTGAAGAGTTACGCAAATAGTCCCAACCTTTAGCATTATTGGCATAATGAGTTCTTTTGGATGGATTTTGTCCAAAAGTACGATTAGTTTTGTGCGTGAAATACATTTCCTTCCTTTTAAAAAACAATTTTCATTAGTTTTTATCCCTAAGAAATAGTAAACTAAAGTCCCCTTTTTTTGTAAACTTTTATCTTTAAGTAAAAAAAGAAAAATCTAAATGCAATACAAAAGTATAAAAAGAAAAAAAAAATTATTTTTCTTCTCCAATCAACCTACCCACCCAGACCGTCAGAAAACACCACCACTCTCAGCCTTCACTACAATGTAAGCACCTAGGGCTGGACAAAACTCTCAGATCGAACCGAACCGATTCGAACATAATCGAGCGGTTCTTTATAAGTTAAATACCTGAACGAGTATCTGAATTGAAAATCGATGGGTTTGGGTCGGTTCTCGATTTTAGACCAAGAACCGAATAAAAATCGAATCTAAATAATTTTTAAGATTTTTTATATTGAATTAATTAAATTATTTAAAAAATTTCTAAAAAAAATAGCAAATTAATTAAACCAACCAACCAAGTCCAATCAAATTAATTTTTTGTTAGCCCAACATTTGGGCATTATCATTCCCCTTTCCTTTCCAATTTCATTTGGTAAGCAGTGCACACTCCAATATAAACCAAAATCATTTGATAATTTTAAAACCTACATCTTCATTCTCAAATCGATTTTAAAGCTCTTTCATTTCACCAATAGCGATAGCTACTGATTAAATCAAGTAGTTGGTAAGTATTACCAATACTTAAAAATATTTTATTTTTATAACTTTTAATTTATATTTCATTTTCTTTATGTACGTTGCTTGAAGCAAAATAATTATTGATATGGATCACCGATGTTTTAATATTAGTATCTACTTTTTGGTATTTGTATACATTGAATTAATTTTATTGGACAACTTGTTATTTATATGTTTTTAAATTGGACTACGTTATTTGTAAAAGTTACGAATGAACATGTTTGAATTTTCTGGCTCAATTATTAAATTCTTGTTAGCCCAAAGCCTTATCCATTCCAAATGAATTATTGATATGGATCACCGATATTTTAGTATTAATATCTACTTTTTGGTATTTGTATATATTGAATTAATCTTATTGGACAGCTTGTTATTTATATATTTTTAAATTGAGCTACGTTAATTTGTAAAAATTACGAATGAATGTGTCATTAGTTGTATTTATGTAGTGTTGCTGTAAATGTTAAAAATTTTAATTATGGTACGAAACCGAACAAAATCGAATCGAATGGAATCGAACCCGAACGGTTCCATAATTGCATTTGGACCCAACGGTTCCATTTATTAAATACCCGAAAATTTTGTGTCAGCACGGTTCTGAAGAGAATCGAAACGAACTGACACATGTCCAGCCTTATAAGCACCAACTAAAATTGTCCACCCCACCTAAACGCCCTATCCTTCTGCCACGACCTTCAACCTCCCTTCCCATAATTAGATGTGTTAATCCGGGTGGATCGAGTCGGATCGGGTCGGGTCGGCCCGCCAACATATGAGCCCGGTAACAGCCCGCCTGAAAAAAATTGCCCGCTTTGGGTTTTGGGTCGGCCCATAATTTTAGACTACAACCCAGGTCCGCACGCTGACCCAGCCTGGTCGAGCTCATGTAGGTCATGAGTTGCGGTTTGTTCCGATTTGACCCATATGATTTTATAAATAAATTTATAAAAATATAGAATTTTTCATATTTATAGCAAAAAAAAAATTTTTTTGTTAAATGTAAACTAAGAATTGAACAAAATGATAAATTCATATTTATACCAAGAAATGTTTACATAGAATTCAAATTTAATGTTACATGAATTATTTATAACTTTACAAAGTTAAATTTAACTTAAACAAATAACAACTAAATGCATTTTTAATTACTATTATAAAATATTTATAGTATAAGTACATCCCAATTAGGTTGGCACCTACTTAACTATAATATTTAATTATTATTTTTTCACGGGCCACGATTAACCGCGGCCCGTGAAGGTGCAACCCGCGAAGTCAGCGGGTCACACCTCCTTGACCAGTGAACCGCCCGCTAGGATCATAGGTCGGCCTGCGGTCTCGAATCGATCCGGATCGATTTTCACGGGTCTGACCGGCCCTTCCGTCTTGACACATTTACCCGTAATCACCATTCCTACCCCTGCAACTCCACCTATGCCAATTTTTTGTCGCTTCGCCATCTATAAAAAATGGTTAAAACATCGCTCATCTTTTATTTCGGTTTTCATGAGATTTTGTGATAATAATTTATTTTTTTATGTCGAGCTATATTTCCTCATCTTTTATTAGCTTGTTTGTTTTTATTTCCAGATTTAAATTTTTGCATAGAATGACATGGAGATATAGAGATGACATCAAGTGTGTCCTCTTCCAATGTTATTGCAATTATAGACTCTCGAATTGTTCAGAAGTATTTTTGGAATTTTAGAACATTTTAATTGTTCAAATTTATTTCGAAATTCCAGACCCTTCAATTCCTCTTCAAAGCGGCATGGCTATAAGAAATCATTAAATGTCTTTAGAGAATGCGACGGAAATATTGGTTGCAGCCATGAAATTTAATGGCACTTCTTACCAGTTTTTTTGAGTTCCTTATATTGAATTAATATGTATGAATTGAGAAAGGGAATGACCTCTGTTACGTGCAAACTATACCGATTATATCGCAAGCATACTATTCGCTAAAATTATATACCACAAGTGCAAGGGTCGGGTTCAAGTAATAAGGTGGACTTTTTGAGTCTAAGTTGTCTATCTCTCGAGAAATGCTTGTTTTCGATTACACAACTTTAATAAATTTAATTTTGACAATAAAAACAAAACACAATAAAACTTGATTTTGGAAGATAAATAAAATTAATTAAAAATCTACAAAATAAGAAAACATAAGCATTTGAGAATTTCGGAGGAAAAACATGGTTGAAATTCATGGTTTCGCTTAACTGTCGCCTAATTAGTTTCTCCACAATCCAATTAATAAATTACATATTTACAAAGTTAGACTCGATTTTTCAATTTTAGTTAATTACCTCTCTCGAACGAAATTAATCATAATTGATTGGTTTAACCTATTATATCTCTATATCGATTAAAATCAAGCAATTACATTAAATCTTTGTGAAAAATTAAAATAGCTCAATGGATCACTTAGTGTTAGGGGTATATCTATCTCATACACAAACATACTGTTTGGTATAAAATGCACAATCTTTTCTCGAATGATATACAAATCACTAAATATAATCATTAATTGGTCATATAAATAAAAATGAAAGAAATATAATAATAGATACACATGAAAATAAGTAGTTTAATATCAAAAAGAAAATTTTAAAATTAATCAAGGCTAGGTACATTTCAACAATAAATCCCAACACAAATAAATTAGCTCATTTTATATATGTGATAACAAGGAAGAATATTCATACAATATATCACAAATAGAAAAAAAAAATAATGAAAAAACAACAAAATTATAGATAAAATCATTGTTTGGCTAGATTTGTAAAGATAATGGCCAACTCTTGATTTCTCCAAAATTTCTGAAACTCTTTGATTGATTATCCTTTGCGTGCTCTATGATTTGCGCTAAAATACTAAGAAAAATGGGGGAAAAAAAAAAGAAAGATAAAGAGAAAATGAAAAATGAAATGAAGAAGCAGACCCAGTCACAAAAGCCACATTAGAGTTTTAAAGTTTTAATAAAACCCTTTTTCAAAAAGTGCAACCCAAGTCCCTGAATTTTGAAAAGATAAAAAAACGGCCCCGATCTTTAAAATGGCGTCTAGGCGCCGCTTCTCTGCCAATGCTTCTTGTTTTCATTTTTTTTTTTTTTTGGTTTTCTTTTCCTTTTTGCACACAAGTCCTCTAAAATTTTCATTCAAGATCCCTCAACTTTAAATTGTGCAATTTGATCCGCAAAATTTGAATTTTCTTTCATTAACACCCTCCATAAATTGCATCCAATGTCCTTCAACTTTCTGTACTTGTTCATCTTGGTCCTAAAATTCACAAATTTGCACAAATTTGATTATTTTCTCCTCTTCCTTGTCTTGTTTTATTTCCAATTTTAATATCAGAATAGCGGATATAGTCATAATTCAAAAGGTTGGTCCACTGATTTTGACCTACAAAAACAATAATTATATAATTGTGAGTAGAAACTCGCTCATTTAATCAATATTTAAACTTATTTAGGTATTAAATCAGTGTACAAAAATATAATTATCACGTACGTTTGTCAAGTTTTGTAATATCACTATAAAGTTGGGATGTTGAAGCTACAAGGATTGAAATTTAAATTTTTACTAAGTGCTATAATGAAATGACCGTTATTCTATCTAAACAAATGAATTATAAGATCAATGTTTGTAGCTAAATCTATCATGAATGTTTGACTAACTCAACAATTTTAATGGAAGTTTTAAGGATTAATCAATATAAGAAGTGCCATGGGTTTTAATTTTATCTAACTATCAACAATGTTTCTCAATTCTCTAATTATCTCCAATTTGATTTCCAAAGTTTAAAAACAAGAACTTTAATTTAATTACACTCCCTTCCTCGAGTGCCAAGTAAAAGTTATTTCTAGAATTCAATTCCAATATCTCAATTCCAAATTAAAAATCTAAGAATTATCAAGTTTTATAGTTCTAATATGGAATCACTTCAAATGATTTATACTTTATCTTCAAACTTATAAAACTTAAGTTATGTTATTCTATGATCACGTCTATGGTTCCCTTTCTCGAGTGCTGAAACTTAAACAATCAAATCATTCAATCAAATGCCAGTTAATTGAAAATATTAAGAATAAACAACACAAATAAACTTTAATGGAAAATCTCAAAGAAATAACTAAAAATTATCAAAACATAGTCCCAAGTATAGATTATATCAAACTCTAGATAGAAAAATTAGTTCATAATGGATGAAAAAGAAACTATGAAGTTCATAATAAAAAAACATATGGATAAGAAAAACATAAAACTGTTTTGGAGTTGGATCGATTTTCTTCACGTTTTTGCCTTCAATATCTTTCTTGATATCTTGCTTTTGCCTCATTGAATTCTTCTCAAAAAGTGGCCTCTAGGGTGGTATTCATCCCTTCTTGAAGTCCTTCCATGAGTATGAGTGGAATTGAACTCTTAAAAGATGAATTAGAATTCAAACCCTAGCCGAAATGATGATCAACACAATTCTAGGTCATTCTGGTGCTTGGGCAGGAAAAAGATCAGCAATGTGGTGACTAAGCACTGAAGGATAGCACCTAGGCGCTCACTCAGCTTTGCTTACACTGTGTGTCTTTTAGTATTTTTATCGTAACTTTCTTTTTCGATATCCGATTGAAGCGATTCAAAATGTGTTGAAAAGATAACTCAAAGGACTAAAACTTTATTAGAAATATTTCTTTTCAATTTGAACGTTTACTATGTAAAAAATGGGTCTCAATTTTTGGTTAAAAATTTGAAGCATTCTTGTATAGTTGAAAATTTATTTGTGAAAATATTGATCATATTTTAGGGCTGGACAAAACTCCCAAATCGATCCCGAACCCGAACCGAACTGAATTAGAATCGAGCGGTTCTTCATAAATTAAATACCCGAATGGGTATTTGAATCGAGAGCCGATGAGTTCGGTTCGGTTTGATTCTCGATTTTAGACCAAGAACCAAATTGATGAGTGAAACTAACTCATTAAACAAGTTCTCTTAAATCGTAGTTTTAAGTTTGTTGTTGAGCACTTTTGAACGTTTTGATGTGTGTGTTCGTATTGTTTTGTAGTTGGACAAATTGGATGAAAACGGAGTGGTTTGGAGTTTGAAATGGTGCTATGATAATAATCATTGAAGGATGTATGACATGGAGATGAGAGAAGAGAAGGTTGAAGTGGAGAAAAGACCAAAAGATTAGTGGAAAAGAAGAACTACACATTTGATGCAGAATG
>CAIGRF010072409.1:8939-24472 GCA_903798235.1 Fraxinus ornus | reverse complement strand
TAAAATAAATTTAAAATAATTGTAGGTCGGGTCGGGTCGGGCCGGGCCCAAAACCGACCTAACCCAATGAAACCTTATTGTTCAACTAAACCAGTGAAATGGAGGCCAAGATCTGATTCTGAAAACACCCATAGAGAGGGGTTCTACAGAGAGAAATAGATGGGAGATTGTGGGAGAATGGGTGTGGCCGTTGATTTCTCAGCGTGCAGCAGGAAGGTGCTTGATTCCAATTCCCAATAGTTTTCAAGTTCTGCATTATTTGGTACAGGTCAAAGGTCCTCGAAGCATGAAACCATCAAGGAAAGTTCCACAATTCCAAAACCATTCCACATGAGCATCCAAGTCTTTAATCATTTGATATGGTATTCAATATGTATGTTTATCCTTTATCATGTTTCTGAATATGAAGTTCCGATAGAAACCGACTTGAATGGGCAGTGAATAACATTGTGCGAAAGTGAGATCACCTTATTCTGGTTACAGTCCAACACGAAGGCCATAAGTCGAGATGTAGCTCTGGGAAGCCACTGGTTCTCCTATGAATTCAAGCTTTCTGTCTCTATATATGGCAGATTTATTCATTTTTTTTGCACGTCAATTTTTAAAAAATATTTTATACATAAAAAAAAGACCCGACCCGAACCGAATCGGTTTTGGTTAGTTTGGGATAGTAGCCGGGTCGGTTCGGTTTGTGAAAGAGCCCGAACCCGAGTATTTCGAGTCAAGTCGATTTTGGGTCAAATATGACCTGACCCGACCCATTGCCCACCCCTAACACCAAAAAAAGCTTTCAATTGCAAGAATGAGGGCTATTTGTTGGTGAAAACATTGAGAAATCTTAAAATCGAGCTTAGTTATTCAACCAAACAAATATCCTAAAAAAGCTCAACCCATAATTGTTTCACACTTGGTTGCCACAAGCTTCACACCTACGAATGATGATGGGGTGGTAGTGGCAATATCACAAAGGGAGAGAAGAAGGAAGACACCAAGCAAAGCTCTCAATTACAAGAATGAAGGTTCTCTCTCTTTTCTCTCTATTGCTTTCTCTCACACGCATATAGAACATGGCTGGAAGGAGAGGTTGCGTATATAAGATCAAGTGGAAATTACATAAAACTAGGTACTTAAACTTTCAAATTCAAAATTCAGGTTTGAAGTTTATTTAATCAAAATTCAGGTATTAATTAGATATTTTGTCAAGCAAGGACGCATTGAAGAAGTTGATAGACTTGGGTCTCGAATTTATTCCCATGGAGCAGATTATTAAGGATTCTGGCCAGAGTTTGAAGAGCAAAGTCTTTATTTCTTAAAAATAATTTTCTTGCTTTGAACTTACAAATGTACTACCTTAAATTGGAATTTCACGCTTTGGATGAGGATAATTATGGTGAATAAAATTGTATGCTTGTATACTTAATAATTATTTTGGGGTTTGGGATTTTTTAGTTGGGTTGTGATTGTTGTGTGGTGTGGTGATGCCTGTGTTATTGGCGGCAACGGGGATGGTAGTGGATTTGGCGGCGGCGCGATGACGGGGTGGGTGTGGTGGCGATGTCGAGTTTGAGATTTTTTGTTGGGTGGTGGTTGTGGGTGCGTTCCTGGTGCTGCGGGTGGCAGTTGACGATGGTGCAAGTGGATGATCAGGCGGATCTGGTAATTTTGGTTTTGTGACTAAAAATATAATATGTGACCTTAAAATTCGATAATCTGTGACTAAAAATATAATTTGTGACCAATCATTTTGTTATCTGTGACATAAAAATTATATAACCTGTGATCGAGAAAAAATTTGTGACCAACTAATTTGAAAATTCGTGACTGTGTCACCTATAAATTTTAACCTGTGATCAACTAATTTTGAAATCTGTGACCAACGAACTAATTTTGACCTACAAAATTTTTGAACTGTGACCATAAAATAATATGTGACTATTTAAATTGTGAATATGTAATCATATTGTATAAATTGTCGAAATCGGAGCAGTCGCCTAAACTATCGTCGGAGAAAAGTGGTGGCCGAAACGATCGCTGGAATAGTCCCCGCAATGGGGGGTGGTGGAGGTGGGGTGAGTTAATTATATTATATTAGAATTAAATATTTAATAATCAATTAATAAAAATATTTTTAATTAATAAATAAATACCTGAGTTTTACATTTTGAAACTTGACACCTAAAAATTGAATTATGTCAAAGTTAACACCTGACTTTTGAATTTTTCCCTAAGATCAATTTAGGTTATATCGTAAGGTAGGCCAAGACATCCACTTAAATGGGCCAACATAATAAGGCAAAATTGGCTAACAATCCAATATCACCACCAACCACTAAATCCAACTCCAATTTGGCCATCCACAAAGTGTTGGAGCACGATCAACATTAATTTAATTAAATTATTTTTAGTGACCCAAATTATTTATGGGTCGAACTATCACGAAGGTGTCGATATAACTTATTTAACATCGTTGCTCGAATTTATTGGGTGTCAAAGCCTAACAGAGATAATCACCTCTTTGTTGCTACAAAATCATGGTGGGATTTTTTCCCCTATTTGCTGGTGAATTCCGATAGAAGTTTCCCTTTTTTAGGGTGGTGGTGATAGTATGGAGGCAGCAACAATGTGGTAGTAGAGGACTAGAAGTGTTCTTGGTAGGGTGGAGATGGCCTCATAATAATGTTGTCTTGAAATTTATTTACTTTAAAGGTTGGATCATTTGTCAAATACATCGGTAGGATGATTGATTTTGCTATTTCTCAAATATTATGGACAAAACTTGATAAAAAATTGATTAGGGACAAGATTACTACTTTTGTTAAAGTTTGGACTACATAATGCAATTTATTATAAAATAAAATGTATTTCACGGACAAAACTTACTGCTCTTTTTGATGAAATCCATCTGGAAGAATCATTTGCACCAAAATTACCCATTTTTTTTTACCACCACTGCTAAGCGATCATTTCATCAAGGAAACATGTGAGGGCGGTACATCATAACAAAGTAAAGGATGGATTTCTTGCCAATTGTTTGACACTCTATATCGAATGAGATTTTTTAAGAACATATTCTATTATAGATGATTATGCTTCAAAAGTCCGGTTGGACACAATTTCGATGAACAATATCATTTAATGACTTTTTGTTAGATATAAATTTTATTATATTGAAAATTTTAAATTCAATCTCTCCCAACATAAATTCATGTATCCATCCCTAGACTTGAGATGCCAAGACAGTAGAGTGTTCGACCTTATGTTTGCTAGAGATCTTGATATTACAATTATCAATGCATTCGAATGTGATGCTTTGAGGGTTATTCGGAGCAGGGAGCACCGTAGCTTCCAAATGTCTAACTCTACTCAATATTGTAACTTTAGTATGAAAGTTATGATGTAGTTTTTATTGTTTTTTATAGATACAAATAAACCAATCTGTCTTTCTAACTATATACTCCTTTATTATGTTTAACTGGCTCCCTTAAATTTTGCTTTCTATTGTGCCCCTTGTTCAATAGCGATCTTTTATAATGAGTTTTTGCTTTGATTTTCAAAGAGAAATAATAAATAAATAAATAATAGTGTTATGCACAATATCAAGGTCAGTTCTGGGGCCTAGGGCCTTAGGTTATAAAGTGCCTCAAAATTTTCTTGAAAGCCCAAAAATAATTATTATGGAATTTCCTCAATTTTCTTACATTAGATGTTGAGAAAAAAAATCATATATCAGGTGTAAACTATATATCCATTCAAAACTCACACAATAAGTTTAAATTTTCAAAACTCGAGTGCTAAATAAATATTTTTAAAAGTATTGTACTAATTAAATATATTAAGGTAACAATTATACGATTACATACTTAAAGTTACAACTTATTTATTTGTCACAAAATTTATTTATTGGGCAAAAATAAAAAAATTTATAGCCCACAATTTATTTAATGATCACATATTTTCAAATTTGTAGGTTACATATTATTCATCAATCACAAATTATTGCTCACATATTATTCACAAACAATTTCAAATAATTGATCACATATTATTCATTGGTCACAATTAATCAAATAATTGATCACAAACACCAACAACTATCGCACCCATTGCCATGACCAACCACTAACATCACCACTGCTGACTAGCACCGTTGCTCGCCATCAAAATATGGAAACCGTCACTACCACCACCACTGCAACAACCAAAACCAAAGCCTTACCGCAATCAACCACCGTTACCAACCACCTGTAGCACAATCATCACCACCTGTACCACCACCACCTCAACAAAATAATTCCCAAACCTGCAACCACTACTCCCATCGCACCATTAACATAGCTTGTATCCACAATTCACCATCACTACCTCCTAAAATCCACCATCTTCTTCACCTATACCACACCACAACCATCAACATAACACACAGCGGATGAAGAGAAAATAAAAGAGAAAACGAAAAGAAAATGTCGCAGCGCACGAAACAGCAGTGATGCATGTACATCGTCCTTGCTTCGTGTGCCGCGAAGACAACGAAGTGGCGACGGATCGTCGCTCCCTGCTCTGTGCATAGCAGTGCCTCAGGGATCACCACTGCTACACTAAGCTACGACGTTGCGCCTGTCTTGCAAGGTGCTGAAGCAGTCGGTCGTCGGAGGATATGTGAGATGATGAAGCAAAATGGATTGGTGTGAAATGAATGAGATGGTGTGAAATGAATTAGGGTTTGTTGGGTTGGGTGGATTGATGGTGGTAGGTTAATTAATTTAATAATATTATTATTAATATTAAAAATAAATTATGATACGATTTTTGTATAAATAATTATTATACCCGATTTTTGAAATTAGAAGTTGAAAAATATGGTTGAGTGCAATTTCCACTTAGGTATTTTATGGTAGTACAAATAAAGTAGGGTCTCCCTACAATTAATGTCTTTTAATTTATTGCTGCTTTTGAATTTTTATTTTTAAATATAAGATGCTTTAATTAATAAATAGTAGGCACCACCCCATATCTCACTAATTTCAAAAACCTTATATTGTATTTCTTGAACACGAAAATTGATTCTTGAACAAATAAAATGGTGAGTGAGTACCATATGTTATTTCTTATCATGAGAAACTTTTTGATTTGGCCATGTTTGTTGCTAATATGCTTGTACAAAAATTATTTATAGGGAACTCATGATAATTTATCGTCTAGAGTATCAAAATTTTCCGTGTACAATATATTAGAAATTATTAATTTTCAGTTGTAATTAGTAAATAGAAAAAATATTAATTATACCAGACAATGACACAAACTTTAAATCTCTCTTCAGTTGGATAATGTGAGGTTAGAAAGTGAGGAAATGTTGAAAATAATTTTGACAAACAAGCTTTAAATCTCTTTCCACAAAGTTCTCTATTTCTTAGCTAATAAATACAAATATTCGAAGCACGAAAAATATATTATGGACTAACAATGTACAATTCAAATAAAATTTTGCTATTTCCCCACCCTGTTTGATGCTTTTGATCTTATTAATACAAACATTCATTTCTCACCAACCAACAAGACAAAACTTTGAAACACACTGAAAAAGGCAGAAACATGGTTGGAAATAGCATAATTCTACATTTTTAAGAATTAAAGGAATAATTAGGCAGTAGGATTTTTTTTTTTTAAAATTCTTTTCATGGACATTTTGGGCTTTTCCCAGGCCCACCATAGTAAAAATGTATGCCCCATTCACTGTTATAGGAGCTCTTGATATTGTAGCAATTTGTATTTTCAGCCAAGGTTGATATATCTTGGGCCGAGCTTAGGCTGTTGTCCGAGTCCACTATCTCGAGGTTCCGAATATAGCTAGCTTTACCAAACCCATCCTCAGCAAAATGGCCCGAGCCCATTTGGGTTGACGTATGTTCGTCATTGGGCCGAGAATTAACTATCTCCCCGCCCCACTCGACCATGGTGGCCTGGTCCGCTAAGTGCGTGAAGAGCTCAGTGGGCCAATAGCCCACTAAAGTATTGTCGCCGAAGCCCATCCACCAATTTCCCAACTTTGGATCCTGAAAAAAAAAAAAAATTTAATTTTTTGAATAAATTTTATGCTTTAAAGTATGTTAATATTTTGGATTTTAAGGACCTTCCATATGAGGATGGTGATGTCGTATTGATTTCCATTTAGCAATGACACCGGGTTAATGGCAGCTCCGATGGCGATGCGACTGTTCGTTTGCACAAATCCCGAACATAGAAGGTTGTAGCATCCGGTTGCTTGATATGCATCACTCTACGATTTATTGACAAAAAGAAGGAAAATAAAAATAAATAAGTTCATTTTGTTATGCGATGTGAGTTGAGATCAATTTCCCAACTTGCTTTTGATATCTCGAGATACTATCTTTTTTTTTTTTAATTAAATGAGAAAATGTTAATATCTCGAGATAGCTTAATACATACACATCGAGATTTTATTATTTGCTAAATCAATATTACACGTCGAGATTCAAAAATATATTGAAGTTGTTTTAAATCTGTTTGACTAATTTTATGAACGTACTTCTACTGGTTAAAAGAGTTTTTAAAGAAAATTAGTTCAATTTGACTTCCTCTAAAAGTACTTTTGGAATAGGAAGCTCTTTAAAAAATTAATTTTCAAACAAAAATTCAAATAATTTCCTGAGGAAACTTTTCTACATGAAATAAAAGGAAAACCAAAAGCAAATGATCCGTCACGATTCATTATAGATTTGAATTTCTTGTAGACATATTCATAACAGCTAAGGAAAAAAGGGTACACTTAAATGCAGTGACAAGTTATTGAATTTCCTGAATTCCAGACGCAAATATTAATTGCAGAAATAATTAGTTGAATATATGTGGACCACCATGCAATTAATTAATTGCCATGTAAACAGGAATTGTCACATTTCAATATTAATTAAAATAATGTACTCTGGCCTCTGACCAGCTAAACAATTTCATGTGCATTTGGACCCCCTTCCCCAATTTTCAAGATGACTACTAATCTTCCTTTGCCCTAGGCAAATTAAGATGACTTTAAAGAGTAATTTGAGCATTTTCTAATGATTAATATTATTATATGATATGAAATAATAAATTCATTTAAATGCAAAGTTATATGATTCATTTAATCGAATCTATAAATTATAATCACCTAAATTGACGTTCTACCACCACTGATATTAAATAGTATTATTCTATCCTAATGGTCGAAGATGAGCTTTTTTTTCTCTCCGAATTTGAAGCACTAGATGAAGATTGGTTTAGATAAAAATTAGATTTTTAGTAGATTTTGAAAAAAGTTGATGGAAAGTACAGTTGAAAAGTTGCAAGTCCCATAAAATATGCGATAAAAATTAATTGTTGATTTTTAAATAATAAATTCATTTAAATGTAAAGTTATATGATTCATTTAATCGAATTTATAAATTATAATCACCTAAATTGACGTTCTACCACCACTGATATTAAATAGTATTATTCTATCCGAATGGTCAAAGATGAGCTTTTTTTTCTCTCCGAATTTGAAGCACTAGATGAAGATTGGTTTAGATAAAAATTAGATTTTTAGTAGATTTTGAAAAAAGCTGATGGAAAGTACAGTTGAAAAGTTGCAAGTCCCATAAAACATGCGATAAAAATTAACTGTTGATTTTGACTTAAATTTATTTTAAATTTTCAACTAAATCAAATAGGGACATGGTCAACCTTGCACGAGAAATAAAATAAGTTTGGATTTCACCCTAATTGTTTTATCTATCTTGATCTTAATACCCACTCGTCTCTAGTTACATATTGACAACATGTTTTGCTAAGCTTAAAAGTTCACCAATAAGCAAGTTGTGTTAGAGATAATTTTTTTTTTTTTTGGACAATAATGTTAACTAAAATATACCTAAACTATCTCTGATCACTTCTAGTCAAACATATCCGAATATGGTCTATTATAGATGTTCTATTCATAATCATTTTTATTTTTGCAAATAATTTATTAAATTCTTCGTGTATTTTATGTACAGAAAATAACTAAAGTGTTAAAACAAAGAATTGTCAATCAAATTTCAAAAAGAAAAATATTAAACATGGTTGAAAATAGAGACAACTAACCGTCCAGTAGGTAAATAATCTTGGTCTACTGTCACCATAGAGCTCCGGACTAACCTGACTAGTACAACCATCAAAACTTTAGAAATTCATCTTTATGAATATGAGAATCATCCACATGTGGCATTAAAACGTTATGTTGAATGAAATGATAAAGTCAATTAAATATATAAATATGAGACTCATTTTATTGATCTTACATTTAATGACACATAACATGGAAATCATTTTAAGAACTAAAAATAGTGTCACTCTTAATATATTTGTCATAATTAATATAAGTAAATTGCTAATTTTTTAAGTACAAAATCCTTCTTATAAACTTAATATGGACGTGTATTATATGAGCTCGTTTGACATGTTGTGTATTGATTGTGTGTGCACAAAAATTAAAAAGTGTACCTGCCAACCAGCTTCAATGCTGTTTAGATCTGAACCATCAAACGATCCAGATAGAACCCATATTTGGGAGAGGCTGAACTCATTCACTACTTCGATTGATGGATTCCATACGTTAATCGTCGCTTTTGCCCCGTATATCTCTTGTGACGACGTCGTGTATGCTATCGCGTGCTTTTAATTCAAATATTCAAAAAAAAAAAAAAAAAAAGAACTTGTCATTTGTTATTAAAAATTGAATAAATCCAACAACACTAAATTTTTAAAGAACAATAGAAATAGAATAAGCAAATCACATGAATTCTTCCCTTCTACTTCGTATATTAAACTTCTAATATTCATAATTTCTATTTCTTGTTGTCATTAATTTGTCTGTTAAACATATTAACAATAAATAATTGGGTAATTATATTACCACTACAAGATTTACTAAGTGCACCACAAATTTCTTATTTACTTAAATATCCTTAAGTAAAATTACATAATTATGACTTTGATATATTATTTAAGTAAATAAATTATAGTTAAATCACACATATAAAACCTAATTTCATTATTTCTTTCTCCTCAAATCCAGTAACAATCTGAACTACAAGATGTAATTTAATGAAATGACGAGCATATGAAGTAACATTTGGGCTGTTAGCTCGGCCTATGATAAATCGATCACTCATTCGAATATTAATCTACATGCTAATTATTCTGGTAATTGCACGTACATATTATATGTCGTGACTCGAATGATTAGTCATAATGCCATTCAACTTCTGCAGTAAGTGAAACATAGGTAATGGCTTGCAAAATTTCAACAATATTCATACCAGTGGTCCAAAAAATCAATTATTGACCCCCTATATTCAATCTTTATTTACGTAAAGGATGACCAAAATTTTTCAAATTTGTTGCATTACATGGGATGGATTTTCTGGGATGCCACACCTTAAAGTTTCTCAAAATCCCGTATTTAACTTAGTCGAGAAGCTCGGCTGCATTTTAAGGTACTGTAGCAGAATACAAGATTTAGATTGTTGCATGTGGCTCCATTTTTTGGGACATTAATATGAAGATTAGAAACCTTCCCATCTTCTGTGACTGAGAAATGATGAGGGGAAAAGTTGGAGATAATATTTATTATTTATTGTTTCAATTTTTGTGTTTATTGAATTAGGACTATAATTGTAAATTTATTGTGGTGTATTTATTAAAACATATTTTAAGTGTGGTGTGATTATAATGTGGTATAAGAATTAAAATTTGTTAGTGGTAATATAATTATCCTAAATAATTTTAAAATAATAATAAAAAAAATTATGAGACAATACTTGTTTATAGAAATACCCTTTTCAGTAATTTTGCTACATAATAATAAAGATTAATCAAACTTACACATCATTTAAGAATATTATTCATAATTAATGGAGAGAAAACAAGTTCACCAAATTTGCTCTAAGCCCTATATATTTAATATTATATCTATATGATTGACTTCTGGAGTTAACTGGTCAACTACGCCACAGAATATTATTTAAAAAATAAAAAATAATAAAAAATCAAAGGGAGTTCAATTTATAGTTCATTTAATTAATTTATCTTATTTTATATCCTAGACAGTTGTTACATTATTAAAAGCACCGTGACAGGCACATAATATATATAGATCATGTTTGAGAGATATTAAAATCTAAATTTTAATTTTTTTTAATAAAAATTGATGAAATATTTAGTTGAAAAACTGTGAATCACATAAAATATATGATTAAAATTAATTGTTGACTTTAATTTTAATAAAATCTAAATTTTAATTCCTATCAAATAGGGACATAATCTCCCCTCACAGTTTTAGAAATTAAAATATTTATTTTCGCAAGGTAAGACTTATTTCTACTTCGATTCATTGTAGTAAAGTTACAAAAGTGTTTCGACTTTATCAAAATGTAAAACCATTTTTTTTTTCTTTTCCATCCCAAGACTCAATATATTTTTATTCTAAACATTCCTAACATTCTACTGTGGAAGAGTCTTTTTACTATATCAAAATGTAAAAAAATCATATTCTTTCTTTTTTCGTCCCAACACTCGTTTCTATCTATTCTACATTTTTATACTGAATAATCTCAATAACCTATCATAGAAAAGCGAACTGCAAAAAATCTTTCTAGATTATCAAAATTTAAACCTATAACATCGTTTTTTTTTTTTGGTTTTGTCATTTTCATTCAAAATACTCCTAACAATCTACAGTTGGAGTACGCTACAAAAGTCTTTCTATGTTACTAGTAGATTTTCCATTCGTATTACACGGACACTTCAATTGTGGTGACGTATTCTTGTTTGATACGTGTTGGATATCAACACTATTGGGACACTCTACTATGATTAATTTTCCTTCTTTATATACTTAATATTTTTATCTCAAAGGGGAGCCTAACTGGAATTGTTGATGAGTTCAAATAATAAGTATAAAATTAAATTTACAATAAATAAATGAAGAATTAATCAATGTGTCGACAACTTATCTTGTTAATGCTTTTTTGAAAAATCGGTATCGACGCGTTTGACTTGACATGTGTCCTTGTCAGTGCATCATAGTTTTAGATGTGCGCACACACACATATACAAGTATACATCTGCAGAATGGGAATATATGAAGAGAGTAGTACCTCATGGCCATTGCCAGTCTGAACATCAGGTGCATCAACGCTTCTAGATAGTGGTATTTTGCTTTGTTTCTTGCCAAAATCATACAATGATTTAGCCCTAAGAACATCATGCACCGTGCTTCGCCTAATAGGGACAGTACCTTTTGGACATTTCTGCCCTTTTTGATGCCACATTTGCCAAGCAATTCCACCTCTCAATCGCTCACTTTCACTGCTATTTCTCTCCCTCACTGCATCTGTTTTTATCATCTTTGGCATTTCTGGTGGAACTCGCTGTAAATTTAAATTTAAATACTAAGTTATAAATTTGTACAGATATAGTACAAATTGAATTAGCATTTATTAATATAATTAACAATAAATATTATTGTTGTTCTAGAGAGAGTAAAAAAATTTTGTGGGGGTGGTTGGTAGTTGAAAAACTAATAAAACCCATGAACCAGAAAGTTCTTTTGCTTTACGTTTGCTCAAATAAAAAAGAGTGTGTGTGTGTGTGTTTACCTGGATCTTGTGATTCTTGAGAAGAGGATGATCCAAAGCTGGTTGTTTTCTTTTATGAACACAATCAATGAAATCTCCATCCGGGCTCTAAACAAAATAAACCAAAATCAATAACAACATACACAAATTGTACGAAAGAAATTATTTCGATCAAGAATTAGTTAAGATGACATACTTGAATGGTGAAGACAGGAGGCTTGTTAATCTTTTCCAAATGCTTCTGAATCCTATCAAGTCTCAAGCTACTAACTTTTCTATATTTTGTGTAATTCAAAGTCGAATATTGGGCGGAAGATTCTTCGCAGAAAATGAAAAGGATTAATGGCACAAGCAGAGGCAAAATAGAAGATGAAAACCCTTTCATTCTTCCCATTTCATTCAGTGCCAAGAATGAAAAAAACAGAGTTGCAATTTACAATCCCACCATTATTAGGAAAGACAAAGAGTAACTAGTAACAAGATACACCTCTTGAAGACCCAAAACAGTCCAACAAGAAACAAATCAAGAAAATGACTTCTAATAAATTCTTGACAAACCCTACTCTCTCTCTCTCTGATACACACACAGATAGTGGAAGAATACTTAAGTGGAGGTGGGTGCAGAACAATTAAACGGAGCACACAATCCCAAATTCAAAATCATGATTACCTGCATGGGATTTATATCTAACAATGACACTGTTGAAGTTGAAGATTCAAGAGAAGAGAGAAGTAGAAATGTATATCTCAAGCATTATAACTTTGATACACCTACCAATTTCTTTAACACTACAGTCTCACCCTCCTCCTTTATTGCACCCATACAGGCTCAGCTACTTGAATATAAGCATCTGCCTCTGCCACCACACAGTCTTTGCCATTAATACTTCTCCAAACCCTTTACTAGCCTTCTTTTCTTTCTTTTCTTCTCAGTCACTCTCTACCTCAGTTAAGAAATGTCCCTCTCGTTATCAAATATCCTTCTTCTTTTCTCAATTTTAAGTTTCAATTATGTATCCACGATTGTTACTTGCGACATGAGCCATACATAAACATACACACATACATACATGCGTAATTTTATATTTTCTTAAGGGCAATATAAAACGACCCCCAACATTACTTAGATATAAAACCAATAGTTAATATGGACTTGAATTTGAAGCTTCGATGTTAGGGGCTGTACACGTTAACATGACACTTAAATATGTAAACAATAATCGTTATATAAAAACTCGGGCTAAATTTGACTTTAAAAAAAAAAAAAAGAAACAATCCAAGACTTCATATAAATTGCAATATAGGAATTACGTGCACCAAATGAATTAAAAGTAAAATTGGAGGAGTATTAGAGAAATACAGTAGAATTAAGAGTAAAATTAGATTTTTGATAGTCTTGTTGTCCTTTTCTTATAAACATTTTAAATACTTTTCTTTATCCCTAATTCACGTCTAGTAAACATGAATAATGTTACTATCTTCACGTTACAGTCAAGTTATTATTCTTAACACGAAAAGGATGCGTGGACTGCTTAATACTTTATTCTATTATTAAAGAAAGTAAAATTAATTGTGTAGGATTATGGCCCAGAAATCAGAAGATATATCTAGGCAAAGACAAGACTTTGAATTCTTAACTTCAGTTCGACAGATAAGTAGGGTTTTTTTGGGGTCAAGTTTTAGCATTTATCTTTAATTTGTATGATTAGTCTGAGTAATCCTTCTTAAAATCACTAGCAATTTAAAAATTATACAACATTATCTAAAAATTTAAAGTACATGACATTTATTACTTTCATATTGTGTTTAACCATCTAATCTAAGAGGTCAAATTTTCGCCCAAGAAAGTTGAGACAATAATTTTGATTTGAAAATTGTAAGTTTAGGAGTTGGGATTGTAAATTGCACGAATACGTTGTAAACCATTCAAGATTCATAATTTTAAATTTTACGACACCTAAAAGTTTAAATCTAAACAATTATAAAACGGGACTTTTTTACTTATATTTATCTTGAAAATGACTTGAAATTGATGAAATAAGAAAGACTAGCACAAAAGAAGGCAAAGACAAATTTAATTTGAAATTTGAAATTAAGGCATTGGTAAGGGAGGCTTCTATTGTGTCTGGTTCTTGAATTGAATAAATCCTTAATCCATGCTGCAATGTGGTAATCTCCATGTGAGTTTGCATCTTAGTTGATAATAACTAATTCATAAAATAATAGTTGAAGAATATTAATACATTAAATCTATGAATTATATATTGATGTAGCTTCTATTCTCGAATCTCGAATGAATTTATTCAAAAACAAAATATATAATTGATTGTCAGCTTCTTGAACTCCCCGAGCCTGGAAGTCTGGAATTTTTGACTCGCACGGTTTCATCTGTAAACTGCATATATTAAAGCTAAAAAATACTACTGTGAAGTTTAGGGTTTCATTCAATCAAGCTCATCGTTCATCTCTCATCAACTTCTATAAATACAAGGGGTTCCAATATGTTAGGATTGATATCACTTGTTGTGACATCAATCATCGAATTGAGATGTTGAAGTTATATGGCAAATAATAATGAAGTATTTTATCAAGCAAAGAATAATAAAGACAAGAATATGACAAGGAATTAAGAGATTTTATTGACTCAAGAATAATAGAGAAGAGACAAAATTACAATTGATCCTATAATTCTAGTAATCTATTTTCTCACACTTATTAAATTGTATAGAAGAGCATAATATTTATAGAAAATATGTAGGAGACGTTCAAACCCTCTCGATGGAGTTGTTGATGAAGTATAACGCCAAAAACCGAGTCCATAATGAAGTAACCGAATCCATAATGAAGTAGGAGAAGAAAAACGAGGAAAAATGGAACAACATAGGTGGCGCTGCGACGACCACCTCCGAGCACCGGGGAGCCCATGCCCAGCGTACTGCCGGAAATAAATTTTTATTTTTTTTGCTTTCTCCATCAAAATCTTATTCAAGTCCAATACTAATTTCCAGCTCACAATGTGCTTCCAAAATATAACTTTAATTTGACATAGGATTCCAATAGCATTCAAAACTTGAATTCTTCATGACGTGTACTTCAACTAGAGTTCTTTAATTATTTTAACAATTTCAACAAAGGAATTCGGGTCACACCCAAATTTCAAAAATGTCCACATTGACTCGAATTTCATTCAAGGAATGAACTGACTTTTCAACAATAACAAAAAAATTAATTTTTCCAACAAAACACAAAATACTCCACATCTTCCAATGAATCCAAGCACTACTGTAGAATTACTTTAGATTCCAAAAAATCATAATGAATTTGAATTAACCAAAATAGGCTGTAACATACCCCCAAAGTAGAATCAATACCGAATGCTTTTACAGAAGGCTCATTGCTAAATTGTAAACCTTCTACTCCACTTAAAACACACTCAACAAAATCAACATCCACATACCTTGTTCTACTGGGTCCATCTATAGCAACTGAATACAATGGTATCGCAGGTGATGGTGACAAAGCGGCATTATCTATATCTCCTGAAATCCACTGAGCAGTATTCTTCAAAACTGACCCTTTATGAGCTCCTAAAGGTACTGTACCAAACTGAATGTCTACCACGGTACAAAATCTTTGATGATTAACTTTTCTAGATTCTGCACGACCCTGCAAGATGTATAACTGAGATTTTTTTCGTCCCTCCAATACAACTTGGGCACCCTTATAAACTTTCAATGCTCCACCTCTACCAAAGAACTCATAATCTTTTGAATCAAGGATAGACGACGAGATGAGATTCTTCTTCAAATTCGGAACATGTCGAACCTGACCAAGTGTTCTAATTGTCCAATTCAAAAACTTTAATATGACTGTACCAATTCC
>CAIGRF010072345.1:0-14419 GCA_903798235.1 Fraxinus ornus | reverse complement strand
ACATAATAGTCATAAAACTAAGTTTAGTGACCGTTTGTGAAAGCGCATGAAACTTCAGTGAACGTTTCTGCAAGTTTTAAACTTTAGTGACCGTTATGTGATTTTCACGTAACTTCATTGACCGTTTGTGAAATTAACCCTTTAAAATTATTTATAAACACTTCTCAATTATGCTTAAAACATGGATAATTGGCACAAAGCATTTATATCATTTGCCTATTTTGCACAATGGTCCATATTCTTTCAACTTTGCATATTTCACACTTAAATCAAGCAAACATTATTCAAATCGTACTTTTGAACTATATTCTATATTAAAGTTTTTTAAAATGGCGAATTTACCATCTTCTTTGAATAAACAAAAAATAAAGAAAGAGAAAAAAAAACTAAAAAAAAATTGTAGCCAGTGTCTTAAATTTACCCCTCGTTTGAGCTCCATTATTTGGAAAAAGAAAAATTTAAAAAGTATTTTTTTGGAAGAATGCATAGTTAAAAACAAAATAATTGTAGCCAGTGTCTCAGTTAAGAATATGGTGTGAGTTTCTATTACAGAATTCATTTCTTTGTAAGCAAGCAGCATGTCAATCCAGCTGCTTTGTTTTCTGTTCAAAGTTTGAACCTGTCGGCCATTCCAGATTTTGGTTCTTGTTAGCAAGCAGCCTGCCTGTCTAGCTGCTTAGTTTATGTTCGAAGTTTTAACCGCTTGCACCAGATTTTGGATCTTGCTAGCAAGTAGCCTGCCTGTCCAACTGCTTGTTTATTCTCGAAGTTTTAACTTCCTGTCGGCCATTCCAGATTTTTCAAGCTTGGTTTTAAACTTGGTTTCATCTCTACTGCTCAATAGAGATGAGGAAAATCGGCCGACAGTTTGTTTAACATCAAATGAAGTATATTTTTCTTTTCAAGCATTGATGTGGATTTGGCTCTTGATACTAAAAATGCAAAGAGTGCTGCCTATTTACGGTAAGAATTTTAATCGAACATGTGAGTTTATATGTGAAATATTGTGTATTAAATTAAAGGTTATCAACTTTGGTTAAATCCGTTTAAAGTGATCTATTAAGGTTACGGTATTTTGGACTTTGAAGCATCTAATTAAAATATGGGTCTTTATGTGTAGAGATCGGATATGTTCCTAATTTTATGATGGACCGAATTAGGTTAACGGATCATTAGTGTGTTTGTATGTATATATATATATATATACACGACTAACACGAGTAATAATCTCCTAAGCACCGTGCTTAATTTATGCTAAGCACTGTACTTAGGTGACACACTACATTAGTGTGTAGTTTTTTTGCAACATAAGCACGGTGCTTAAGACATCGAATCCTGCACGGTGCAAAAATTTTCGCGAATGGGCTCAGTCAATCAAACTGATAATTGATGGGAAAGGAAAATTAGGTTACCTCACGGGTGAAACAACGAAGCCAGCCTCAACCAACGCATCCTCTCTTCAAAAATGGAAGTCAGAGAACTCCTTGGTGACTGCTTGGCTCGTAAACTCGATGAAACCATCAATTGGTAAGACATACATGTTTCTACCGACGGCGAAGGACGTGTGGGATGCAGTGAAGGAGACATACTCAGACTCTGAAAATGCGTCCCAGATTTTTGAAATCAAAACCAAGCTTTGGCAAACTCGACAGGGTGAACGAGATGTCACGGAATATTACTTGGAGATGACAGCCCTGTGGCAAGAACTCGACTTGTGCTCCGAAGAAGAGTGGGAGTGCGCGGGAGACATCGCGCGATTCAAGAAGAAGCTCGAAAACGAGCGGGTCTTTGAATTTCTGGCTGGGCTGCATCGAGATCTCGATGATGTGAGGGGCAGAATACTGGGTAGAAAACCCTTACCTTCGACGAGGGAGGTTTTTTCGGAGGTCAGACGCGAAGAGAACCGGCGAAAAATCATGCTGGACGCCGGCGGTGGAGCATCGACTGGGACCGAACGATCTGCTCTCATGACGAAGGGGCCTGGGTCTTTTGATTTTGGGAAAAAATGGCCTGGGCCGTCTGATATTGGGCCTTCAAGTGCTGGGCCTGGACTTAAAAAGAATGGCTTACAGATTACTAATGAATTAGAAAGAAAAATGGTAATTGGGCCTGACATTATGGGCCTGTATTCAAGGGGCACTGCAAATGGGCCAGACACAAGACAACAAAAAGGACGACCCTGGTGCGACCATTGTCGTAAACCTGGACATAAAGAAGACACATGCTGGGAGTTGCATGGAAAGCCGGGAAATTGGAAACCAAGACAAAACAAAAATCGGGGATATCAGGCTTCGGTGGACTGTCAAGGAGACAAATTCAAGGAGCCAAGTGGCGCCTTCAATCCTGAACAGATGGAACAGCTTTACAAATTATTCTCCAGCTTTCAACCGCCTAGTCAGACCTCCACAAATAATCCATCAGGTTCACTTGCTCATAGAGGTAATTTCTTAAGAGCCTTAAAATCCACCACACTGTCTAGTACACCCTGGATCATTGACTCTGGAGCTTCAGATCACATGACGGGCTCTCATAATCTATTTTCTTCATATGCTACATGTGCCGGTAACCTCAAAGTAAAAATTGCTGATGGTTCCTTGTCGTCTGTAGCGGGCAAAGGGAGTATTAAAATTTCTGACTCTATCACTTTAAAATCAGTTCTTCATGTCCCAAATTTGTCATGCAACTTACTATCTATAAGCCAGTTAACGAAAACTTCAAATTGTTCGGCTAATTTTTTCCCGTCTCATTGTATCTTTCAGGACCTATCATCGGGGAAGACGATTGGCAGTGCTGAGGAAAGTGAAGGACTTTACTACTTTGATAAGACTGATGTGAGTAAACAGTGTCAAGTTACAATTTGTGATTCTGCGTCTGTTCCTAGAGATAGTGAAATTATGTTATGGCATTTTAGGATGGGACACCCTAACATACAATACATGAAACATGTACTCCCTTCCATTTTCTTGAATAAAAGTTCAGTTAATTTTCAATGTGAAACATGTGAACTTGCAAAACATCAACGTACATCCTTTCACAAATCTATGTATAAATCATCAAAGCCATTCACCCTGATTCACAGTGATGTATGGGGCCCTTCACGAACCCCAAACCGTACCCATACAAAGTGGTTTGTTACATTTATCGACGACCACACTCGAATATGTTGGGTCTATCTACTAAAAGACAAGTCTGAAGTCCGTACCGTGTTTATCAATTTTCATTCAATGATTCAAACACAATTCCAAACACCGATTCAAATCCTACGCACAGATAATGGCACGGAATACTTCAATCATATCCTAGGAGACTTTCTCCGAACACATGGGATAATTCATCAAAGTTCTTGCGTCGATACTCCCCAACAAAATGGGGTCGCCGAACGCAAAAATAGACATATCCTAGAAGTTGCTCGAGCCCTCATGTTTACCACAAAAATGCCTAACTTATTTTGGGGAGACGCAATTCTTACATCCACCTATCTCATCAACCGACTGCTTAGTCTGGTTCTTAATTTCGAAACACCACTTCAACAATTTGAAAAATGCTTCCCAGCTTCCCGTCTCACTTCCAATCTAAACCTACGAGTATTTGGGTGCACCGCTTTCATTCACGTTCACTCTCCACACAGGAGTAAACTTGAACCCCGAGCCATTAAATGTGTTCTGATCGGATATTCTCCAACACAAAAGGGCTACAGGTGCTATGACCCTTCCACAAAACGAGTTTTTGTTAGCCTTGACGTCACATTCTTTGAAAATACCCCATACTTTGGGACCACCTCTCTTCAGGGGGAGACCGTACATGAAGATCGGTTCCTTGAGCTCAGTCTTCCACCTACCCTTCCATCCGATCCCACTCTTCCACCTGATCCTACTATGCCATTAACAGAAGGAAACTCGAATCCAGGGGGAGATGCAGAAAAACATGATAAGGAGATACTAGTTTACTCAAGAAAGTCGAAATCAAAGTACATGGAGAATCTCACTTCCGAGGCACCAAGAGAGTCAGAACCGATGGTAGCTCCAGAACCCCAAAAATCAGTAGAAATTTCTGAACCTGACTTACCCATTGCTCTCAGAAAACCAACAAGGTCATGTACTTTACACCCTATTTCTAAATTCATGTCCTACAATTCTTTATCTACAAGTTATCGTGCATTTACCACTCATCTAGACCGTACAGCTATTCCAAGAACTGTTCAGGAAGCCCTGGAGATTCCACATTGGAAAGAAGCAGTACTGGAGGAAATGAGGGCATTGGAGAAAAATGAAACTTGGGTAGTGATGGACCTACCAAGAGGAAAGAAGCCCGTCGGATGCAAATGGGTTTTCAATGTGAAATACAATGCTGATGGGACTATAGAACGGTATAAAGCTCGATTGGTTGCGAAAGGCTACACACAAACATATGGCATTGATTATACAGAAACATTTGCACCAGTAGCTAAGCTGAATACAGTTCGAGTCATTATATCTCTAGCAGTAAACTTGGATTGGCAGCTTCAGCAACTGGATATTAAAAATGCATTCCTAAACGGGGAATTGGAGGAGGAAGTATTCATGATGTTACCACCAGGTTTTTGCAAGGAAAATGAAGAAAAACGGGTATGCAAACTAAAGAAGTCTTTATATGGGCTCAAGCAGTCACCGAGAGCATGGTTTGACAGATTTGCTAAAGTGTTGAAAAAACAAGGATATTGTCAGGGACAATCAGATCACACTATGTTTCTTCGGCTATTTGAAGACGGTACTAAAACGATTCTAATTGTATATGTTGATGACATTATTTTAACAGGAGACAATATAGTGGAGATGGAAAGGTTGAAGAAGAGTCTGGCCACCGAATTTGAAGTAAAGGATCTGGGGCCAATGCGATACTTCCTAGGAATGGAAATTGCTAGATCGAAAAGAGGCATCAGTATATCACAAAGAAAATATGTCATTGATCTCCTCACCGAGACTGGAATGTTAGGATGCAAACCAAGTGATACTCCAGTTGATGTGGGAAAGAAAACTGAAGATGAAGGCAATCCAGTAGAGATTGATAGATATCAAAGACTGGTTGGGAAATTAATCTATCTGTCACATACTAGACCTGACATAGCATTTGCAGTTAGTTTGGCAAGTCAGCATATGCATTCTCCAAAAGAAAGTCACCTAGAAGCCGTCTATAAGATACTTAGGTATCTCAAGGGCTCACCTGGTAAGGGATTATTCTTCAAAAAGGGTGAAAGAAAAGAAATTGAGGTTTTCACAGACGCTGATTGGGCAGGATCAAAGGACGACAGGAGGTCTACTTCAGGTTACTGCACCTTTGTATGGGGAAATCTGGTAACTTGGAGAAGCAAGAAACAGAATGTAGTGGCCAGGAGTAGTGCTGAAGCTGAGTTCAGAGCGGTTGCACAAGGAATATGTGAAGGACTGTGGCTAAAGAAACTTCTGGAAGAGTTACACATCACGATAAAGTTACCACTCAAACTTTATTGTGATAATAAAGCTGCAATTAGCATTTCTCTTAACCCAGTTCAGCATGATCGAACTAAACATGTGGAGGTAGACAGACACTTTATTAAAGAGAATGTTGAGAAAGGGACTATTTGTATGACATATGTTCCCACACAAGGACAAACTGCAGATATCTTCACTAAAGGATTACCAAAACAGAGATTCGATGATTTCATCTTCAAGTTGGACATGATCAATATTTACGATCCAACTTGAGGAGGAGTGTTGAAATCCCGAGATTGATTGGGACATAATTTAGGAATGATTGGAGATTTATTTTTTCCATATATGTAATACTGTAATCTTTTAGGATGTAGATTTATTTCTTTCCTTTTATCATTTCCTTCATTGTACTATAAATTGATGTTTTAAGTTGTAAATCAATAAGAAGAAATATTCTATTTGTCTCTTCAGTATTTCTTTCTCTCCCTCTTCATTATAGGAAGATTTGACTATGACTGTACCGAAATATGGGAAATACCTTTTTTGCATAAATGGTTTTTAAGTAGTTATAAGTATCCTTTTAGGATAATTGACATAAAATGTCCCTATCTTCGGCCTTCTTTGCACAAATTGTCATATTGTTTCACTTTTGGCATTTGGATCCTCAAATCAATCAATTTTTTTTTTTGTACAAATCACACATATTGTCTCATTTCATCCATTTGCTTCATCAAATTAATGATCGCGTACACACAAGGAATTAATCTCCTAAACATCAATGCTTATAACTTATGTTAAGCACCGGTAACGTAGCACACTACAATAGGTGATGTAATCAATTTTGTAACCAACCATTATTTCTCACCACCTATTGTAGTGTACCATGTCATCGGTCCGATACTTAGAATATCAATCTTATATGCATAGCGAGTTAGCTAATCAAAATTCGACTTTAATTGGTGCGTAAATCTCCAATTTGTTTGGAAAATCTCAAGTTTCATATAAAGTGCAATAAAAAGACAGTTTCAAGGATGCATATAATGTGAGAAAATTAGTCCGTAGCTTTTGTTACACAGATTTTCCACAAGTCAAATAAAATATCAATGGTACGATAATTAAATTTATAGTTCAACTTCAAAAAACAAAGTGCAATTTGGAGTTGTGGATAAAAACTTATGCGTGTTTGAAATTAGATAGTTGAGTAAACTCAAGATTCGCCCAACATACTTGACTTTTACACAACAAACTCGAGATTTGCCTAATAAATTCGAGGAGGTCTTCCCAAGAAGTTTGAGATTTGACCCGCTAGCTCAGCAGATGTCTACAAAATTCAAAATTTGTCCAACAAAAATTCATTATTCTACCCATCAAACTAGAGATTATGTACAACATTCAGCTCGAAAATTGTCTTCGAAAATGTAGATAATCTGAAACACAGAATTTTGATGCAGACAACATAAGGTAAAATTTAGTGAGCATTCATTTAATTAACTCGTATGTTGAGCTGAGATTGTGATATGCAATGTTTGTTGAAGAAGACTTGTTCCCCTTTGTTTGGTATAATTTGCATTTCTCGCCTGCACAATTCGATGATTCATTGTTCTTCTTCTGTGAAAAAAAAAAAAAAAAAAGATTTGGGTTTGTTTTTACATATATAAAGCTGGATATGATTTCTACACACACATACATACAAAGAATTATAAACACAAAATTTAAAAACATATAATATTACCATTTCAGAACAAAAATTAGGCGACAAAGAATGGCCACTCTGTGTCTTGATCAAATTACCTGAACGGACTGCGCCGATTCTTTGAGAAACAAATGGATGGAATGAGAAGACACGGATAATTTGCACAAAGAATAATGGATCTGAGAGTCCAAATGCCAAAAGCGAAATGATATATACGATTTGTGTAATGAAGACAAATTATAATGACGTTTTGTGTCAAATACCCGTCTTTCTACTAAATAGATATACTTTTTATAGCAAGAATGGACGAAAACCATCAAAAATAAATTTTTGCACACAAAATCAATAGGTTAAGGCGCCAAGAAGGTTAGAGACCATTTGTACACAAGAGTCATACATTAGTGACATTTTGTGTCGATTTCCCTGTTTTTAAATAATTTTAAAAGCAATCTGTTTATTTAACCAGTTTTCTAACACATATGTACATTACAATACATTTATTTACGAAAGAGTTAGAATATACTGCACAAGAGAAGTGTGTTCTTATACACTATAGTGGAGCTTGAGCCTTGAGTTCACCTCTAGTGCAAAATGGATTGAACTAACAACCTAACAACATTTAAGTTAGGTTGTTATATCCAGAAGGGACAAATCACGAAGAAAGTTGTTGCGGCAGAGAGCTGGAATCTTCTTAAATAACATTTAAATTCAAGAAAAAGCCATTTGAATGCTAATCTTTAAAACGGCCATTTGGATGGCTAAGAGGCAAATCATTTCAAAGCTCCCCATATGAAACGGATATGCGCAACCTACCCTGACAAAGAAAATAGAGAAGAATGTTGCTTTCAAACAAAATGTGCATGATGCTGACACAAACTTGTCATGTTTATGTTACATCGGCAGCGGATGATCCCGTGATGGTCATTGTGATTTGTAAATACATCGACTTGCAAATGTGTGTATATATATGTGTGTGTGGGCTTAATGGTTCNCTTTCTCTCTCTTGAAGAAGTTCGGCCCGTCTCTTTACAATTGAAAAACAGAGAGTTGGCTCTTTCTTCTTCCCTTCTTCATCTACCGCAAATTCCAGCCTATTGTCTTGAGATTATTATGCAATACTCAAGCTTGAAATAGTAGTTGAGTAAGGGCTGATTTTCTCGAAGGTCTTGGGTCCGATTTTGGTGGTTTGATCTTAACTATTTTTGGTAGATCATTTGGAGCAATGACCCTAGTCAAGTGGAGTGTTCTTGGCCGATTCTAATCTCTTTCTGGAAGGTGACTTGCATAAACATTGAAGCTGTTCCTGAGCCTAGTCACTCTTCCATTTTCGGCCAGTGAAGGAATGTTGATTTCGGGACGATAAAAGGGAAGAAAAACTCCATTTTATTTACTGTCATTTTCGGCTTTCATGTTCTGTCTATGATTTCTCTATGCATTGTAAATGTTTAGTTTTACAGTGTGATTATTATGAGCTAGATATATTCTGTTATTGTGATTTGGTAAATTATAATATGCTATTTTTCCCAACAATATATGTGTGTGTGTGTGTGTGTATGTGCGCGCCCGCACGCACACGTGGGCGTAAAAAAATAAAATAAGGATGTGTTTGAGCCACATTATTTTAGAATAATGTATTCTGGAATAGTAGATTGATGAAAAATGTGTGGTTGAAAAAGAAAGAAAAGTTATTGATGTGATAAAAATGTGTGGTTGAAAATGAGTAGAAAAATGAGAATGAAAATTTTAATTTGTACAAAACAGGGGTTAATAATCGCTTATAATCTTGGGGAGCTAATTTGTTAAATAGATTACTTCCTTAATAAGCACGTCATATAGGTGAATATATCAAGTATGAGAATAAATAATACATAAAATTGATTGATTGAGAAAAATATAATTCGTGTTCTCTAATGTTTAATTCCAAAGGTTATGGGTGTCTTGGCTTAAAAGTGAGAACTTTCTAAAGTTTGAAATGCGAGTTCAACACTGAGAGTGGTAGTTTGACACTCAAGGTTAGCTCAAAAACTGTAACTGTAGTGAGAAATTTAACCAAGTAATACTACCACAAGAGAGGTTTTAATGTCAAGTCGACATCTATAGGCTATGTTGTTCTTATGTGGCTATAATGAACTATTCATTCATATGAACTCGAGTGCCTTGAGGTATTATCTTACACTTGTCGAAAATCTGTTGAGAATTATGAACCTTAATTCTATTCCACCCAAAGTAATCAATTAAAATAAAGAAAAATAAAACTCAAGAATACGCAAGATTTATAGAAGTTCGCCTCAATACGAGAATTCGTCATCTTTTGCCACTGCAGTAATTCACTACGATGAAAAAAGCTTATAAGAGAAAATGGCACTCTATCTTTTTTATCATCTCTTTCTCCCTTTATGATGATAATAAAAGTCTAAGTACGGTTCTCTATTTATAATATAATTTAGGGCAAAATTGAATTATACGACGACACTAATTCCTTAATAAAATTTTACAAGGATAAAAATCTCTAAACAATCCTTAGATTAAATATTTTATCCGAGGGCGGCCAATTCTTCCTGGGAGGGAGACTTTTGCCCCCACGACGACCTCATTGCAGAGGTAAATTGGCAATCAACTCTGTAAAGTGTAATTAAGATCGATAATATTAGGCTCTACAACTTAACGACATCAACCTTTTATTCAAGCTCAACAACACTGATGACCAATTTCTTATATATGAATGTTTCAGTCTTGTTTGAATATAAAGTATTGCTACCGTTATATCCTAATCAACCGACTCATTATTTCACATCACCAAACTCGGAAAATATACAATGTAAAATTAATATTTTTGTTGTTATCTCTCCTCGAGAAAAAGCCACACGTGCCAACATAAGAAAATGACCTTTTGAATGGCTAAGAGTTGGATAATTCCAAAACTCCTCGTGGGAAATGGATATGCACAATCCACCTTTAAACAATGAAAATGGGGTAAAAAAGAAAGAAATTGTCTGCTTAAGTCCTACAATTTATCGAGTGGCCTATATGTAAATTTAATGTGGCTAGAGGATGAAAAACAATGAAGAAGGTGAAAGCAAGAAAAAAGATGTAGTGGGAGAACGGAGAAGGGTCTCATGCATTATGTATAGTAACCATTAAATTAAAATAAATGGGGTAAATTTCACCCTCAATTATTGAACTTTACTCTTTACTTATAATTAAGCACTGAACATTAATTCGGAGCAATCCCATCAATGCACTTTAATTTGCGAGCAATTAGGTCAACAATTTCATATAATTGGTGACGTGGTGGTTAAAAGTAAGAAAATCTCCACGCGTTATGCCAAACCAACAAAGTAAGTTTCATCAACGATCATTGAACTTTAGCGTTACTTGTAATCAGGTCATTGAACTTTTAATTCGAGGCTATCACACCACTAAACTTTAACTCCAATATTCTAAAAGATATTATTTTAATGATTTTAAGACCATTAAATAGAATAATGCATATCAAACAACCAAAATTATAAATACTATAATTACTTACTAGTTTTTACAACTACACAATTTCAAAGTTTTCAATAAACTTTTATTATGTTTAATTCATACAACTATTATGCACATCATTTTTTTTGTCTCATTTTATTTTGATATTAGAGTGGACATAATAAAAATTAATTTCAATCAAGTTTAGTAAGTGATTTTTGTCTATATATAATAAATTTTGAAGAATAACATATTTTTGGTATATTTATGTATATATTATTTTATTTATTTTAGTGGTTCAACGCAGTTTTATGAAGTAAGAGGTGTCTAGTTGAAAACTTTGGAATTGTCAAATTTTAAAATTTGAAAATTGTCTGTAGAAATTATAGCATTTATGATTTTATGTATTTAATGATCTTAAATACTATAAAAAAATAAATTGCTTTTTTTTTTTAGAATTTTGAAATTTAAGTTCAGTTACATGATCACTTCGAATTTAAGTTCAATGATCTAATTGTAAGTAAGGGTAAAGCTTAGTAATGACGCGTGAAATTTATCCAAAAATAAACACATTCGCATGTATTCATTAATGCATATTAATGTAGTTGGACCACAATTTCATATCATCTAAAGTAACGTAACCAATGTCGACACTCATATTCCATGTCGCCATAAAGGGAGATAGGGAGATAATGACGAAAACGACATGCCAACTTTTATAAAACGCCATTGCCTTACACTCGATTAAATAATTGCATTTATTCGGCCGGCCCTTGTTCTTGTTCAAAATGATGATACGACTTTCTGGCATTTCCTGGAAGACCGGCACTTAGCTTAAAAAAGAAATGCACTTTATTCTCTTGCTTTTCTTTGATGGACTAATAATGAACGACACCACCGTTTCTATTTCGAATTTTCGAGGAATGACACCACCGTTTTTATTTCGAGTACAGGGCATTACTTTCGCGGGGGCCTGTAAGGGATGGGCCCCACGAGTATTAAAAAAAAAGAAAAAGATGGGGCCCACCCTTTTGTGAGGGGCTCTTTTTTTTCTCCACAGCTATGAAATAATTGGACACACCAAACAATATTTTATTATTCAAATTATGAAGCTATATGTAATTAATTTATAGCTCATATGTAGCAACAAGTATGGATTAGCCTTGGCGTGTCTTCTCGCTCTGTATGTAACTTTTTAGAGGCGGGTAGGGAACGTGACAAGAGTAGGGATTATCGTATCCTCATTTTTAGTCTCGTTTACTTGTTTATTTATTAATATTATTTTTCAAAAAAGAGCCAAAACATAAGCCATCTGTCCCCATATCGATTCCTCGGTTGATACATTGGCATTGGCCCTTCTCGACCAATCTAACTAAGCAAGATGACATATCAAGTCTCAGTCCAATAATATTATGTTATTATATTGCGCTCTCCAGTATACAAGATAAATTACAGAAGCTCAATTAAATAATTAAACTTGTAAGTTGTAACATCTCTAAATTATTTCTTTCTCATTGGGGTCCATTTTCTCTAATTTTTCAATTATCAACCAGGACCATTTCTCCTTGCTCAATTATCAAGTAGAAATAAATCATTTTATTTATGCAATAATAATAATAAAAAACTCTTCCAATCATTTCAAGAATTCTCTTTAAAGGGATATATTTAAAATTGAATTGCATTTTTGAAAATTACAATAAAAAGGGCATTAAAGAGCAATGAAAATTGACTAGATCCAAAATTTCATTAATTTCTCTTCAAAAGAAAAAAAAATACAAAGCGCTAATTCCATGGCAATCCACTAGGCTTTTCAAAAAAAAGAAAAAAAAGCATAAAGTGGAAAAATAAAGCCGATAATATGAGAAATTCATAGTAAAAATAAAATAAAAATATTCAACGTTGAAAGTCAATCTTGGAATCCAATTTTTTCCCAAATTGCATTACGAACCCTACTAAGATCTCTTCCTTTTAAGGTTCTCCCAATCCCTTCGTGCAATGAGAAGGAAGCGATCCTCGTTCTCGCCATTTGCTTCGCCAAAAACTCGTGCGGCGGAACGCGATTTTCCGAATCCTCATCGTCATCTGAAAAGTCATCCTCATCGACGTCCCTCCGGTGATTCTCTCTGTACTCTCCCTTCAGTATCTTCGACCAGTCCGGTATATTTACCGGCAGGGATGCCGGTCCAGTGACGGCGGCTCCCCTCGCCACAGTAGACGGCTTTCGGGATATTCTCGAACTGGCTTTCCGGAACTCCGGTGAAACCGATCTAGCATCCGTGCTCCAGATATCGGACTCGTCGAGCTCGAAGATCCCCGAGTCTTTGGTGAGTTTCTGCTCCGTCGGGAGGAATCTGTAGGTTTTTGATGACGCCATTGATTATAAAAATCTCTCTTTATGTATGTATATGAATGTATTTGTGCAGTTTGTGATACTTTTGGAACGGGGGTTTTGGTCTGCTTTTATAAAGCTTTGAAGCGGATAAGGATTTCTCTCTCTAATTATTTACGGGACTGAATAATTAGACAAATAGTAGACTGCCACGTCATTTTAAGTTTATCCAGTCGATGAATAAAATATTAGTGATATATTAATAAACTTTTAACTACGGCTACGAAATCAATTTCATTAAAAAGATTTTGGCGTAGATTGTATTGGATAAATCTCCGATAAATAATGTTATCCACACAAATCACTTGAAATTGGTTAAGAATTAAAAGCACTAATCGCAATTAAATTATTTAAAATGAACTCAGGTTATCTGTTTTGACGGTAATCCGTTCCTAGTGTTCTTACCGTTTTACCCTTAAGATGACGACGAAGTAGGGACTGAGTGGAAGGGTCATTTTGGGAAAAACAGTTTTTTTTTAGTGACCTTCAAAATTTTGTCGCTGGTTCAGGTTCCGAGTTGTGGCGTCCCACGGAAAGCAACACGTGTCATCATCTTTTGTACTGATGCCACGTTGCGTCAGATAAGGGGTTGTGATGTTGATCACGTGAAGTGGGGTCCATCGTAGGGGTTTTGGATATTGTGATTGGCTTTTCTGCCAGCTGGTTACTTTCACTATTATTATGTGCCCATCCATCTAATGGATGATAAATTGTTGTATCGTTTCGTTTTCGTCATATTATCTGAACGTATCGTAATGTGGAGAAATTGGTGTAATTATTATTATTCTGGTATTATATTATCGTGGGAAGAAATTCTGGGAATTAGGTCAACTTTGAACGGAATATCATGCTTTTGACATGAATGGGTATTTTGGTGTCGGGAGTACAATACAAAGCTAAATAATATCAACCAAAAAAATAAAAAATAGATTTCTCGAAGTCTTTCAAACTGAGCAGGCCAATCCTATGACAATTCGCCAATTTTGACTCTAAACAAGTTTACCTTGACCTCTACGCTTTGTGATGGGTTGTTAGTCTATCGTTTTCCAATTTCAAATTTAAATGCTTATGTAAAGGGAAAATAGCACTAGGGAGTTTGGAGTAATTCTCAAAGTTTTCTACGAATGTAAACACATATTCTCAACTTATGAGTAACAATTTATGTGTAAGAACAACTTATAAAGGGAGTTGTTATTATATTTGTTAGGCAATTTGTTGTCAAACGATTTTCTTGGGCGATGATGAATGTCTCGTTTGTTTTATTCAGTCGGCAACGGCCAATTGACTGAATGTATATCAACACCACAATTACTGTAACTATCAACGTAACCCACTTGGGTCATTCGAAACAATCTAATTTAATTAGGGTTGTTCATGGCCCAACCCGAATTAGGATGACTCTTACGGTTGATAGCCCACTAC